>PVIA01013135.1:0-33834 GCA_004024845.1 Tonatia bakeri | reverse complement strand
GAATGTTCAAGTACAGTTTTCTCCCCCTTACTCCCATTCAAGCCCTCCCACCCCCCTCCAGCTTAGTTTGCTTTTGTTTTAGGTATGGTTGTTACTAACTGTGAGTTTGAAGTCTTTTTCTACTGTTCATATTTTTAATCTTCATTTTCTTAGGTAAGTCCCTTTAATATTTCATATAATAAGGGCTTGGTGATGATGAACTCCTTTAACTTGGCCTTGTCTGAGAAGCACTTTATCTGTCCTTCCATTCTAAATGAAAGCTTTGCTGGATAGAGCAATCTGGGATGTAGGCCCTTGCCTTTCAGGACTTGGAATACTTCTTTCCAGTCCCTTCTTGCCTGCAAGGTCTCTTTCGAGAAATCAGCTGACATTCTGATGGGAACTCCTTTGTACGTTACTGTCTCCTTGTCTCTTGCTGCTTCTAGAATTCTCTCCTTCATTTTTACCTTGGCTAATGTAATTATGATGTGCCTTGGCATGTTCCTCTTTGGGTCCAACCTCTTTGGGACTCTCTGAGCTTCCTGGACTTTCTGGAAGTCTATCTCCCTTGCCAGATTGGGGAAGTTTTCCTTTAATATCTGTTTAAATAAGTTCTCAATTTGTTGCTCTTCCTCTTCCCCCTCTGGTACCCCTATAATTCAGATGTCGGAATGTTTAAAGGTGTCCTGGAGGTCCCTAAGCCTCTCCTCATTTTTTTGAATTCTTGTTTCTTCATTCTTTTCTGTTTGGTTGTTCCTTTCTTCCTTCTGGTCCACTCCGTTGATTTGAGTCCCAGTTTTCTTCCCATCACTATTGGTTCCCTGTGCGTTTTCCTTCATTTCTTTTATTGTAGCCTGCATTTGTTCATCTAATTTAGGTCCAAAGTCAACCAATTCTGTGAGCTTCCTGATCACCAGTGCTTTGAACTGTGCGTCTGATAGTTCGGCTATCTCTTGGTCACTTAAAAAAAATTGGTTCTGAGGATTTCAATTCTGTTTGAGCCATCTTTTTTTATTTTTTATTTTCCTTTGGTCTGGTTGCAGGTGTTACGTATGGGTGGCGGAGGCTTAGGTGTTCACCAGGGCAGGGCACCGCATTCGCTGGGTTGTGACATTGTATGTGGGGGCGGGATCCGAGAGGGAACAATGGCGCTTGCTCCACTTTCTCTAGGACTTCAGTCCCCTTTGCCACTTCCCACAAGCAAACTGGGCCCCCCTGGTGCTGGCTCCCGGGCGGGTGTGCCTGTGCACTTTCTCGGACTCTGTGGATTTCCCCGAGGAGCCTCCTGTGAGGCTGAGAGAATCTCCGGGCCTCAACCCCCGCAGGTATTTTCAGTTGGTGCTCTTAGGCTTTGTTTCCTGGCGCTGGGGCCCTGGGTTGCGCAGTCTGTGTTGCTGCCTGTTTTCGCTTAGTTTGTATGTGTGCGAATGTGTGGCTGCGGCCAGCCAGCTGCCTTACGTGCCTCACTGGGTCTGCTCGTTGCCTCCCGCGCCCAGGGTCTGCCACCGGGTCCGTCAGCCGCCCCTGCGCTTCTGGGGTCCGCTAACTGCCGTCTGCACCCGGTGCGCACTCGTCTACCAGCCACCGCTCTTTCCTGCCGGGACCCCTCGACCCCTCTCCGTAGGTCTCCAACTCCGCCCCTCCTTACTGGTCTGGTTACAGTATTCAGACTTCAATTTGGTTCATTTCTCTCTGTTCTGGTTGTTTCTTGTTTCTCAATTTTTGTTGTCCTTAGTTTTGGTTGTGCAAGGAGGCACAATGCAACTACCTATGCCTCCATCTTGGCCCGCTTCGAATATTTCTTGACAGTCTCTTCTGGCCTGCAAAGTCTGTTGAGAAATCAGCTGAAAGTCTTATGGGAACTCCCTTGTAGGTAACTAACTATTTTCCTCTTGCTGCTTTTAAGATTCTCTCTTTGTCTTTATCTTTGGCATTTTATTTTGATGAGTCTTAATATGGGCCTTTTTGGGTTGATCTTGTTTGGGACTCTTTGAACTTCCTGGAGTTCTATGTCTTTTTCCTTCACCAAGTTAAGGAATTTTTTTGTAATTATTTTTTCACATATGTTTTCAATTCCTTGCTCTATCTTTTCTCCCCCCAGCACCTCCATGATGTGAATGTTGATACACTTGAAGTTGTCCCAGAGGCTTCTTATACTATCCTCATTTATTTTTATTTTAATTTTAATTTTTTGCTATTCTGATTAGGAGTTTTTGGTTTTCTTACCTTTCAAACCTCTGATTTGATCCTCTGCTTTATCTACCCTACTGTTGTTGATTCTCTATAATATATTCTTCATTTTAGTTATTGTATTATTCATTTCTGGCTGGTTCTTTTTTATGTTTTTATTCCCATTTTTATGTTTTATATCTTTTTGTTGAAGTCCTCCCTAAGTTCATCTATTCTTCCCTGATTGCTTGTCTTATTTTTGTTTAGGGTTTTTTTGTTTTGTTTTGTTTTTAATTTCTGGATTTTTGTTCTGCTCTTTAATTCAGAATATGTTTCTTTGTCTCCTTATTTTTGCTGCCTCCCTGTGTTTGTTTCTGTATATTAGGTAGAGCTGCTATGTCTCCCATACTTGGTAGAGTGGCCTTATGTGGTAGGTGTCCTGTAGGGTCCAATGGTACAGCCTTTTCAATCACCCAAGCTGGGGACTCCAGGTGAGCTCCCCATGTGGGTTGTATAGACCTTCCTGTTGTAGTTGAGCCTTGATTGCTGTTGGTACCTCAATGGGAGGGATTTGTCTCCAAGCCAACTGGCTGTAAGATCTGGCTATAATCACCATAGAGGATCAGCTATGCAGGGGCTAACCTCACAGAGCAGGACTTACACTGGAGCTCTGGTGTATGCTGAGTTTGCCCCTTGAGTGTGTGGCTTGTGAAGGTGGCTATCCACTGGGTTCATTGGCTTTAGGGACTCCTAGGAGGTATAGGTCAAGGTCAGTGCCACCTGTGTTCTGCCCACAATTACCCAGAATGTGCTACAAAGTGATCTGCAGATGTCTATTACTTGTGCTGGGATTAGAAGTGGCCAGGAGAGACCAAGCTGCAGGCCAAGGCTGACTGCCACTAGTGCTGAGCCTGGGGCATTTAGTAAGAGGTATGGAGCACACTGAGGCTAGATGCTGCTTGTTTGGGAGATTTTAGGAAAGTCTGAAACATGATCCAACACAGGTAATTTGTATGGAAAAGACACTGGGTCCAAAAGTTGGGTGAGGTGGTGGCTAGGGGAATCATCAGTGTGGGACAAACAGAGTGAGCCAGACTGATGGAAACTCATATATGGTGCCTATCTCTTGACTCTGTAGGGGAAGTGTTCATTAAAGGAACAGTGGCCTCTGCCAATACTTCTGTCGGGGAAAAAGCTTTCCCCCTCCCCACCCTACATTCCACTTTCGCCCTGATGTCAGACAATTTACTTCTTCCCTATATGTCTCTGGTGCATTTCAAGCTGCTGTCCCAGTGTTGGAGCTCAGAGCAAGTGAGTCTGAGTAAGTCCATTCATGGGTCCTTTAAGAGGAATGCCTGGGGCTTTAGCAGCCCTCCTCTCATTCAGCCATGATCCCCACTGGTTTTTACAGCCAGCAGTCATGTGGATTTCTCTTTCTGGCACTGAAACCCTGGGCTAGGGGTCCTAGTGTGGATCTGGGACCCCTCACTTCTCAGGAGAGATCTCGGCAGTTGAGCTATTTCTCCTGATTTTTAATGGCCACAATTGGATATAGGATCAATCTTTTTCACAACTTATCCCTCCTACCAATCTCAACATAGTTCTTCTTTATATCCTTATGTGTTGGACTTGTGTTCAGCTAGATTTAAGGTGGTCTGAATGATGGTAGTTCTGTCGCTTAGTTGGCATTTTGATGTGGTTGTGGGAGGATTAGAATATTACATTTACCTACCCACCATCATGATTAAAAACCTCTCCTTTTGTGTGTGTGTTGTAGTTTGCTTTATTTTTTGTGCATTTTCTTTTTTTTTAATTGTTGTTCAAGCCCAGTTGTCTCCATTTTCCCCACACCACTCTCCCCTGCCCCACCAACCCCTATCTCTCACCCTCAATCCTACCTCCCTTTGGCATTGTCCATGGTCCTTTATATATGTTCCTTGGTGACCCTTCCTCTTCTTTCCCCCATTCTGGCCATCCCCCTTCCCCCATGCCCCTGGTCACTGTCAGTTTGTTCTTTATTTCCATGTCTCTGGTTATAGTTTGCTTGCTTCTTTGTTTTGTTGATTAGGTTCCACTTATAAGTGAGATCATATGGTATTTGTCTTTCACCGCCTGGCTTATTTCACTTAACATAATATTCTCCACTTCCATACATGCCATTGTGAAGGGTAGGAGTTCCTTCTTTCTTTCTGCTGCGTAGTATTCCATTCTGTAAATGTGCCACGGGTTTTTTTTTTACTGGTGGGCATTTAGGTTGCTTCCAACACTTGGCTATTGTAAATTGTGCTGCTATGAACATTGGTGTGCATAGGTTTTTCTGAATTGGTTTTTCAGGATTTTTAGTGTATAATCCCACCAGTGAATTGCCAGATAGGAAGGCAGTTCTATTTTTAGTTTTTTAAGGAAATTCCATACTGTTTTCCACAGTGGCTGCACCAGTCTATATTGTCACCAACGGTGTACTAAGATTCCCATTTCTCCACAACCTTTCCAGCACTCATTTGTTGTTTTGTTTATGATGGCCATTCTGACCCATATGAAGTGGTATCTCATTGTAGTTTTAATTTGTATCTCTCTGATGGCTAGTGATGCTGAGCATCCTTTCATATGTCTCTGGGTCCTCTGTATGTCCTCCTTGGAGAAGTGTCTGTTAAGGTCCTTTGACAATTTTTTAATTAGATTGTTTGTTTTCCTAGAGTGGAGTTGTATGAGATCTTTATATACTTTGGATATCAAACCTTTGTCCAAGGTATCATTGGCAAATATATTTTCCCATATGGTTGATTCCCTTTTTATTTTGCTGATATTTTCTTCAATAAAAGCAGAAGCTTTTTATTTTGATGAAATCCCATTTATTTCTTCTTTCCTTTATGTCCCTTGCTCTAGGGGACATATCAGTGAAAATATTGTTGTGTGGAACATCTGAGATTTCCCTGCCTATGTTCTCCTCTAGGACTTTTATGGTGTCATGACTTATATTTAAGTCTTTTATCCATCTGGAGTTTATTTTTGTGTGTGGTGTATGTTGGTGGTCAAGTTTCATTTTTTGCATGTAGCTGTCCATATCATCTCCCACCACCATTTGTTGAAGAGACTATCTATACTCCATTTGATGCTTCTTCCCCCTTTGTCAAATATTAATTGACCATAGGGACATGTTTGTTTCCTTTGTGTGAGTTTTGATAGATTGTGTCTTCCAGGGAATTGGTCCATTTCATCTTAAGTTACCAAATTTATAGGTATATAGTTGTTCATAATATTACTTTATTATCCTTTCGGTGTCCATGAGATCTGCTCAATTGTCAGAGAGGGCCGGGCAGAAGGATGAGTGTGGGGCCGTCAGGGGGTCCCTTCCCATGGGCAATCTCTTAGGTGCTCACAGGTATAGGAAAAGCAGGGAGTGGGCAGAGCTGAAAACTGAGTGTGGTTTCCCTTATTTCAGCGATAGAGGTGAAGGTGATCTACAGAGTGAGTGGAGGGAGGAAACTTTGAAATGGGGTTGTTTTGTTTTGTTTTGTTTTGTTTTTGCAGAAGAAGCTGACCAGAGTCCACAGAAGGGTACCCTAAAAGTCAAGTACCAGGGGAGGTGCAGGTCATGAAGCCACCCTGGCCTCTCTTTTGAAGGGTGTCCAACCCATCTTTGGCCTTGTGAAGCTCAGGGCTGGGACTTTCTTTACAAGAGAGTGATGAACCAGAGGAATCCCTGCAGTGTGTGTGACTTACTGGGCTTTACTTTTGTTTTTATTTGGTTTATGGGTACTTATAAAACCCCTTTATATTCTGTTTATGGGTATTTATAAAACCACTGGTTGGGATAGAAATGGAACTAGGATGCAAGTTGATAGATGGGGAAGGAGCAGGGACCTAAGGATCAGGATGAAATGAGAAAACAGTTGCTTATGGGGTAGAATGTGGTGATGCCTGGGTGCACCTAGAGCTGGAGGAGATGTCTTCTGATGTGGAGCAGCTCTGGGACATAGGGAGACCAGAGCCAGTCATGGGGATGTGGAGGTTACCAGAGTCTAAGGATCAGCATAGTGAGAATCCAGGAAACTTGGCAGGCTACCAGAGCCTGCCAGGGGAGAGCAGGTCTGGCAAAGGGCACCTGTGAGGCAGCCCTGGTGTCTGGAGAGGGATGGCATGGTGTACATGGAAGTCAGATGCCATGCGTAACAGAGGAGGACAAAGCCAGGAACCATGGGTAAGCTTCACATTTCTACCTGGTGTGGAGAACTGAGGAGCCAGAGCAACAATGGGGAGTTAGAAGCTGAGCAATGCCCTCTGAGTCTTTCTTACCTGCTGCCTCCCTAGGTAATGTGTGGTGGGGAGACAGACAAGCCTTCCCCTGAGAGAGCTGCCTGGAAGCCAGGGTTTGATTAACGGCTTCTTTGCACTTTTACACAGGCTCTTAAATTTTCCCAAAGCAGAGGAAGTAGAGCAAAGAACATGAATTTCAAAGTCAGGCAGTAGAATCCCCTTCCTCACTTAATAGTTGAATAGCTTTTGCAAAGTTTCAGCATTTCTCACCCTTTGTTGATCACCACTACCCCCAAATTTGGAACAGCAACATCTCAGAGCAATGGAGTAATGTACCTGAGAAGTTCTCCCCCAGGGCAGCTGTTAATTGTGGTTTGTCCTATTCCCCTCTCATAAAAAAAAACATCTAGCTGGGTCCCTGTTGGCTGCCAGTGTCTGGGCAGTGGCAGGAAGTCACCTGGGACTCTTCTCCTAGGTTAGAGGAGAGGGAACCTGGGGAAACCTGTCAACAGTCTCCTGACTGGACATCATAATCCCTCAGAGACCTCAGGAGTGCTTTCTGGGGAAGGCTTGGGGACACACACAAACATTTCAGGAGTACATTGTGCTCTGACCTCACAGTAGCTCTGTAAAACCTAAGTGTTCAGGAAGGAGCAACCTAAATCAGTTGTAGGACCTGCTCCAGCTCCTGTAGTTAGTAGGTGGCAAAGCCCTACTCTCCCACCATGCCCACCCTTTCCCAGGCCCCTGTGGACACACCCTCACACAGGGGCAGTGCCTGGGCTGGGAGGCCCAGACTCAGAGCCTCCTGGGGGGATGGGCTGCAGCTTCCCCCGGACACACTTTCTAGATGCTCAGACTGTGCTGCAGGGTCTTTCTTCCATCTGTCCCAGGAAATAAGAGTGTGGACAGGACTGGAAGGAAAGATACCATGTTTCTTTGGGGTTAGGTGGGAAAGTGTAAGTTTATAGCTTCATTAAATGTATAAATACTTATGTACTACATAAAAATTGGAATAAGAAAATTCTTCATCCAACAGAACAGAGTGGCAAAAAGACTTTGCCACATTGAACTGCTTCCTACAACCCCAGTCCTTCCTCCCACTTAGTCTTCTCAGCCCAACATGCTGCTGACCCTCTGCCTTCCCTGCAGTTGCCCTTTCCTTGGAGAATGCCCTTCTATCACTTCACCTGACCCACCTGTAAAATCCATCTTCTCCAAGGACTTCATCCACAGTTTCACTGAACAGATATCTGCTGGATCCCTCCTGAAGGCAGGTCTATGCTAGGTGCACGGACCATGTTGAGAAATAAAACAGAGCCACCACCTCACACTGCTCACTGCTCAGCTGCTCAGTGAGGGCAAGGCACCAGGACTTCGGGTCAGGACAGGGCTTCTCCTTCAGGTCAGGGCTCTGACCTCCAGCCTCTGAAAGCTGATAGAGGCAGGTGTGCAGGGGGGCAGATCTAGGTTGGACTCCCAGTGGTGCCACTACCTGGGCCACCTTTCCTTTGTCAAACCTCATGTGTAAAATGGAGAGGTACCTGTGTTTAAGAGTACTGTGAGGTTTAGATAAAGTATGTCCCACGTCTATAGCAATGATGGCTGCTCACCTCAAAATTCCACATGGTATATTGTGATGAGTGATTTTCACAGATATTTGACCAGAAAACATTTTTGCTTCTGGGTGATAGAAACAGTGTCTTAAGTATGTTCAGAACCACCCCTGCTCCCTACATTGAGCCCAGCGCTGAGCCCAAAATAAACATTCAGTAAAGAAGAGATAAAATAAAAGAAACTGAGGAAGTGCCTTCTATCACTTGGATGGGACATTGACTTATTCATTTATTCAAGAGTCATTCTTGAGCCAGAACTCAGGCCAGGCACTTGGGGCATGCTGAGCAACACACTCGACCCCCAGGAGCTCCTTTGGGGGATGAGGACTAACATTCTACTTTCTTCTTGTACACAGGCTTCAAGGGCTGCTGTCTCAGGATGTCAGTCTTCAGGCTGGTAAGAATTGCATCTGTCTCATCTAAGAATGGTTTGTGGCACTTCCAAAACACTAATCAAATCACTCTCAAGCAGAAAAGAGAGGCAAGGAGACCCTACAAGAAAAAAACTGGAGAGATAGACTTTGGAAAACAAGACATCACATTATCTAAAGAAAACCAGTTTGGCCAGCCACTGGGCCTCAGCAGGGGGCCGCTTGTGCTCAGTGATCCTTCACTCATATTCAGACTTAAAATGTTTTGACAAGGGCATTTCTCATTTGTTGTATCATTTCTCCCCGAGAGTGGGGATAAACATGGACCCAAGCCCTTGGGCCTCTGCCTCATCTTCCCTCAGCTGAACAAGCATCTCTGGCTGCCTACTATGTCCCAGTGGCCCAAAGACTGCTCCTGGTGAGAAGGGAGCATAGGAGCCTCACATTTACTATTGAGTTGACAAACACCAATACACTGCCCTGCCCTTGGGTTGGGGTAAGGGGACAGGCCTCCAGGTAACCTGGTGATGTGCACAGGACCAAAAAGCTCAGAGGGCTGAGGGAGCCCAGAGGAGAAGCCCCAAACCAGTCCAGGCATTCTTCCTTGCCCTCCAGAATTCCAGCCAAAATGCAAGAAAGCCAGATAGTGCTGCCATTGGTGGTGGAAATCAGGCTCTTCCACAGGATTGTGAGGAAATCATTCTAAGGACCCATGCATAGGAGATTGTGATGTGGGAAAGTTTATTCAGGTTGAAATCTGCCCCTGAGTTTCCAATGTCCCATCTCCCTCCATCCTACCATGAAAAAAGTCCACCTGTGTCCTCAGCAAGCACCCCCCGCCACTGCAAAAAAAAAAAAAAGCCAGTGTCCAGAGATTCTGCTTCTTATTAAAGCTTAGTCCTTTGTAGCCCACATAATCTGCCATAGGCTCCAGTAGCTTCTAGACCTGCATAGTCCCAGAAGAGAGAGATCATGCAAACAGACAAATAGGGAGAATACGGGTGAGAGAGAGAGTAAGCTCCTTTATTCCCCTGGGGTTATAACCAGGAGCTTTTTCAAAATAACCAATCAACTTCCCAATTTTTCATGGGCTTTTGATAAGTCCACCCATCCCCTAGTTAGACTGACAGACCTCTATGATCAAGCACCTCCCCCTCCACACCCCCCAACAATCCCATACTGGAGGGGCAAAGAAAGGAGAGTTATTGCTCCACTTGGCGGAGCAATGCTGTAATCCCCTGGGGTATGAAGCTATAGCTTCCTGATGAAGCAAACAGGCTCATGATCCCATTTATTAAGCTCAATGTCTAATTCTCTTTGCTCTCTCTTAGCAATAACTAGTTAACTACTTATGGTAATGCTGCAATGTCAATGTCCTCTTTAACAACAAAATGCTTCAAATATTCTCATACTGAATGCAAGGCCACAACGTGGTCATCATCTATCTTCTGGCTGCTGGATCCACACTGCCAAGAGGGGGCAGCACCCCCAAGGATTGCTTCAGGGCTTCTGCAGCTAAACCCTCCAAGTGTCTGACTCACAGAATGGGCAGCCAGGGTTGTTTTTTTCAATTACAGAATAGATGCTGTCTCAGGCTAGAGAGAGAACATATGTGGTCTACAGATTTTGAGGATGCAAGGACTTAAAAAAAATCCTCACCTGAGGATACGTTTATTGATTTTAGAGAAAGAGGAATGGAGGAAGAGGAGAGAGAGTGAAGGAAAGAAACATCATTGTGAGAAGGAAACATTGATTGGTTGCCTCCTATATGCACCCCAACTGGATAGTTACAAGGTGTTTTTGCAACTCAATCACAAACATTAGAATTTGGCACCACTTTGGGGCATGAGGAGGTTTGAAGACAAAGCCAGGCTTATTTCACATAGGAATGAATTAGCTCCAAGGGTCCCACTGGGATGTGACTAACTTCATGCAGAGTTTAGAATGATACTGCTTGGGGACATATCACTCTTAATGACAATTATGTCCTGCTCTATCTTCTAAGATTGCAAGTTCTTGAGAAAAAGGTGATGAAGTTACTCATTAGTGACTCCTTCAGAGGGTCCAAATTATTGTTGAATAGAGGGCAGAACTTTGCTGAGCTTATTACCAGCATTTCTTCTATCTGTGCTTACTCTGCACTTAGCACTATTTGGGTTCCTTACCGATGTTACATGCCATCTTTACAACAGCCCTATGAAAGTGCTCCTTTCAACAGACGAGGAAACAAGCTCAGCGAGGTTAAGTAACTTCCCCAAGGCCATATAGCTCATGGAATGTAGAGTGGGGATTAGAACCCATATCTGTTTGAATTCAAAGGGGCTTTCTATTTGGTCTGCTCTGACAGCCATAACAAAATACCACAGAAATTCACTTCCTCACATTTCTAGAAGCTGGAGGTCCAAGATGAGGGTGTCCTCGGGTTGGTATCTGGTGAGACCTCTACCTGGCTTGCAGATGGTCACCTTTTCAATGTGTCTTCACATGGCTTTCCTTCTGTGTGCTCAGAGAAAGGGAGAGAAACAGACAGACAGATAGAGACACAGACAGAAACAGAAAGAATGAGAGATCTGGTGTCTCTTCCTCTTCATGTCAGTGCGGGGGAACTTTGCCCATAGAGCCCCCATCTGCCACAGATGAGAATAAGTCTGTTGATGGGAGAGACCTGGTTCTTCTTGCTGACACATGTAAAGAATTACGTATCAGCAAATCTAGTAGTACGTAATCATTTTATTAGTGGCCCATTCCCATGGAAAAGAACAGGATTGGGTAGAGTAGGGGGTGAAAGGCAAAGTTTCAGGACAAAGCAGGGTGAGAAAAGCAAGAGAGGCTAAAGACCAGGGTGGCAAGTCCCTGGGCAGCCTGAGGCTTGGTGGCCAGAGCCAAGAGCACCCTGAGCCCCCAAGAGAGAGAGCGAGTCCTTTGTTCTCAGGACTTACATAGTTGGTGGGATAGGAGGGAAAAGAGTTACATATTGATTAACAGGTAAATGTGGTGCCAGCTTTCCTGGGGGAATGTGACTATCTAAACTTAGGTGTGTGGGGGTGTCTGTTAGCTCAAATCCTTATCTTGCTCCAGACCCCATTTGTTCATCTTGTTGTAAAACAAATACGTGACAGGAGGCAGTTAATTAAAATTGGGGCACTTTCCAAAGTTATTTATGGGCTCTTTCTGTAAGCATCAGGGACTCCCTCGTAAAACAGATAATAACCAGAGGTAGGCAATTAACCAACATTGTTTTATGGGCTCTTTCTTTGGGCACCGGAGACCCTCTCCCACATTCAGGCCTTGGGATGAAAGCACAGTTTCAAGGCCTTCTTTCCCAGATAGTGGAAATGTTTCATAGAATTTCAAGGACTTTCCTTCTTTCTTGCTAAGATAGTGTTTCTTGTGATATTGAAACACCTGGCAATATTTTCAGACTAGGCTCAGGACTGCTGAGTTAGCGTGTGAGACTTGTCTCCTTCTTCCTTACTGCCTCGGTTTACTATTTATTCTACCTAATTGGTAAAAGGCATTTCCTGGCAACCAGGATGCTAGATGCTGGCTAGCGACAGTATTGCAGTCTCAGAGTTCTTCCTATGCTGTCTCCTGCCTCAAGTCTACCAAGACATGATCTGCTTGCGGAGGAAAGGTGGCCGTACTCTCAAAAGAGAAGGACCAAGAGCCTTTTCCTCAATGGACTTTTATTGGGTTCAATTTGCACAAGAATAAAGGTAAAGCTCATCAATCACTGTCAGGCAGTAAGGATCAAACAATAGATAACATACAAAGAACTCCAAGGGCTTATTTTGAGTCAGGGTCAGTTAGCTAAAGGGCTATAAAACTTTAGGAAACAAACTCATCTCCTGCTGGGACCCTTATCAGAAAATTGAGAGCATTCTTAGCAAAGCAGTTTTCACAGGATTTTATGCGTTCTTTCTTAGGCCTGATCACCCTAGGGAACCCGCCCTTTCCAGCACAGGACTACACCACCCTCTGTCATTGTTTCAGGCTTAAATCAGGCAGGGGAAGTGAGGCAGCCAAGAGATTAGGAGACTTCTCAAGAGAGAATAAGGACTCAAGCTATGTCAAAGCCAAGGGGCAAGGGTCCATCACTCCCTTTTGCTATAGCCCCCCAAATCCTTCCCTGAGGGACCCCCTGACAATGCCTATCTTAGGTCACCCTCCCTTGAGGAATCTTACCCATAATAGGCTGATTGGTCATGTGCTGGGGGCCAGGCAGGGTGAAGTAAGGAGGGCAGAGGCAGCACCCCTGCCAGGGAGATAAGCTTTGTCTCCTTAGTGGCTTATGGTCCCAAGGTCTCTCACTCAGCCTTAGCCATGTGGGGTTACAGCCTCTGAAACTAGGCAGAGTGATTCCCAACATACAAGGACACCAATCCTACTGGATTATGCCCCACACTTTTGACCTCATTCAACCTTAATTACCTCCTTAAATGCCCTATGTCCAAATATGGTCACATTAGGGGTTAATGCTTCAATATATCAATTTTGGGATGATACAATTCAGTCTATAACAGAATTAAATTTTTTACTCTAATCTCTATTATTTAAAAAAATTCAAACATGTTGAATAACTACAGCATGGAAAGAGTCTTTATTTTTTAAAAGCATTTAGCAGTGGACCCTGATGGGGGCATCAGGCTAGTGAACTTTTCTAGTGTAATTAAAATAGACTTTGAGGTGGAGAACAATTTTTTAAATTTTTTAAACTTTATTTTTGGAGAGAAAGGGAAGGAGGGAGGAAGAGGGAGAGAAACATCAATTGGTTGATTCTTGCATGCACCCCAATTAGGGACTGTATCCACAACCTAGGCATGTGCCCTGACTGGGAATTAAAACAGCAACCTTTCATTTGGTGGGATGATGCTCAACTGAGCCACACCAATCAGGACTGAGTTGGAGTAAATTGATTTTCACACTTCATAAGTATCAGGAACCTTTGCCATTTGCTTGCTGTATAACCCTAGCCACACCTCTCTGTTCTCTGGACCTTAGTTTTACCATCTGTCAAATAAAAGGGCTGTCTGGTTTTCAGTCACTTTAATGAAACCCATTTTCCTTGCAAATGAGAATGATGAATGTTTCATGTGTGTTTGCACAGGGACTTCAATGGGCAAGACCTGATGGAAATATTTTGAAATCTCTCTAGGGATTGGCACAGTCCCCAATTCATGGAGCTATAAACACTTGTTGAGCTTTATGGAAAATCCTTCATTCCTATCCTCAGTCAAAACATGCCTTAACATGAGAGTGGGGTTGGAGAATTCCAATGACCAAGCACTGCAGGTAGCATTCCTGGGAAAGACAGGGTGCTCAACACCATTGGTAGTCATACTGTTTGTCCCTGTGGCAGGGCCAGGCTTCTCTTGGTCTGTTGATGGAGCTGTGTGAGGGCCGAGACCAGAGGGCTCCTAGTGGAGATTCCTTCTTGACCCATCTGCATGCACAGAGCCATCTCTAGGCTCACTTCTACTATACGAAAAGAAAGACATGGCAAGGGGGCACATGGTGTTGAGGCACATGGCCAGTTTCAGCAAGCGGACCAAAAAAGCCTGCACATCTCAGGAGATGGTAGAGTAAAAGCATCTGAAGAACCAGTCTTCCAGAATGAATGAAAGGTCTTTATATTTCCTTTAGTAATTTCTGTCTCGGGCTGGAGGACTACCACCTTCTGTCCTGTGAGAGTTCCTTCTGCAGGACGGGGCAGCTGGTTGTCAGACATTTCTGATTGAAGAGCAATGAAGGCTACATAGAGCTCTCTGATTTCTGTAACTCAGCCTCTATTTTTTGAATCTTGGTATAGGACTTTCACTTTTTTGCAGCTAGGAGCTACTGCTTGTTCTTTTCTCATTCACTCTTTTCTTGATTTGGCTACTTCTTCATAGTCATCTTTTTCTGCCAATAGAGCTTATGAAGATGCTCTATTTTCTGCTGGTTGGCCTCTCATTATTTCTTGCTGGAGCTTTGGCTGACTGGAGAGAACAAAAGTCATGTTCCAACTCTGTTATTTATTCTTGCTGCTCACGTCAGGTTGACACCTCATCACTCAGTCTGGGTGGGAGATGGTCTCTCTTTTTCATCTCTGGTTTATATCAATTTTGCTGTGAGATGCCCATCATATCTTTGACTTTTAACTTTGTTGCTTTGCTGATTTGCCTGCTGTTTCAGCTGCACATTGAAACTATTCACACTGGAATTTCATCCGAGGACTCAGAGGTTTTGATATTTATAAAATGAGTTCACTGAGAAGTGTATGTTGCTCATGCTAATCTTCTGAATACTGTAGTAATTGTTCCTGGCTATTCTTCTTAATTTAGCTTTTATTTTGATAAAGTTGTATAGTAATCCAGTTTAAAGAGTCAGCCTCCCACTTCCTCTTCCCTAGAGGTGACCACAGTCAACACTTCAGGTTGATTTTTTGGTATTTCTCTCTAGGCCTCTGAAGAATATGCTACAGCGATACCTGAGTATTTCGTTTCAGGTATTATCTCTTACTGACGTAGCACTATGTGAAAAAGGCTTTAGCTCCTCTCTCATAACCCCACCTCTCCATCCTCCTGAACTTGCTAAATCCTAGCTTCTTCTAAAATTTAACATATTTTATTGATTATGCTATTATAGTTGTCCCATTTTTTCTCCCCTTTATTCCCCTCTGCTCTGCATCCCCCTCCCACCATCATTCCCCCACCTTAGTTCATGTCCATGGATCATACTTATAAATTCTTACAAGCATAGATATAAGTCTGAGAATTTCCCAGACTATTCTTAACCTCCTCCTGTCTATTTTATACCTACCATTTATGCTTCTTATTTCCTGTAGCTTTTTCCCCATTCTTCCACCTCCCCTACCCTGCTGATAACCCTCCATGTGATCTCTATTTCTGTGAATCTGTTCCTGTTCTAGTTGGTTGCTTATTTTGTTTTGGGGTTTTGTTTTGTTTTGTTTTGGGTTTGGTTGTTGATAGTTGTGGATTTGTTGTCAGTTTACTGTTCATCTTTTTTATCTTCTTCTTTTTTTTAGATAAGTTTCCCTTAACATTTCATATAATAAGGGCTTGGTGATGATGAACTCCTTTAACTTGACCTTAGCTGGGAAGTACTTTATCTGTCCTTCCAATTCTAAATGATAGCTTTGCTGGATAGAGTAATCTTGGATGTAGGTCCTTGTCTCTCATGACTTGGAATACTTCTTTCCAACCCCTTCTTGCCTGCAAGGTTTCTTTTGAGAAATCAGTTGATAGTGTTACGGGAACTCCTTTGTAGATAATTGTCTGCTTTTCTCTTGCTGCTTTTAAGATTCTCTCTTTACCTTTAATCTTGGGTAATGTAATTATGATGTGCCTTGGTGTGTTCTTCCTTGGGTCTAACTTCTTTGGGATTCTCTAAGCTTCCTGGACTTGTATGTCTATTTCTTTTGCCAAATTAGGGAATTTTTCTTTCACTATTATTTCAGATAAGTTTTCAGTTTCTTGCTCTTCCTCTTCTCCTTCTGGCACACCTATGATTCAGATATTGGAACATTTAAAGTTGTCCCAGAGGTTCCCAAGCCTTTCCTCATTTTTTTTTTTGAATTCTTGTTTTTTCATTCTGTTCTGGTTGAATGCTTATTTCTTCTTTGTGCTCCAAATCATTGATTTGAGCCCCGGTTTCCTTTCCTTCCCTGTTGGTTCCCTGTACATTTTCCTTTATTTCATTTTTTATAGCCTTCACTTTTCCCTAGATTTTGCAACCATACTCAACCATTTCTGTGAGCATCCTGATTACCAGTGTTTTGAACTATGCATCTGAACTGTGAAGAGATAGGTTGGCTATCTCTTCATCACTTAGTTGTATTTTTTCTGGAGCTTTGAACTGTTCTTTCATTTGGATCATATTTTTTTCCTCAGCATACCTGTTATGGTATGTAGTAAGGGGTGGAGCATTAGCTATTCACCAGTGCCAAGCAACCCAATTTTTTGTTTTTGAGTTTGTTGTTGTCCTTCTTTCAGTTATGCAAGGAAGCAAAGTGTATTTACCGACACCTCCAGGTTGGCCGGAAGTCTAAATCCTAGCTTTGATCCCATCTGCATACAGAGTTTACTTATTTTACCTAAGTAAATGCTACTCTCAGTTGAGCCATACAGTATACTCTAAGTGTTTGTGCTTTCCTTTGCTAGACTTTGTAATTGTCCTTTCCTTGTCTGCTCAGTTTCTATGTATTTATCACAACTTTTACCCCAATTTTGTCCCAGATATGTCCATTTCCTTTCAAAATGTTCTTCATTCATTGGGAATTCAATGACTTTCATCCTCAGGAAGGAATCTCTCCAGGAGTTGCTGACCTGCAATGTGTCAACTGGTATCTTCTATTTCTTAGGCATACCTGTCGTCTTGGGATGTCCTTCACAGCCACCTGGACATCACGTTCTCCTCCTCTTTATGCTTACTTCTCTTCTTGGACTGAGGTCTTTCTTTCTCTCGGTTTACTTCCATTTTGATCTAGCAAGGCCTGTAATTGCTTCCTGAAGAAAGGGTATGTAGGAGGTAAATGTTTATAACAACTTGCATGCCTAAACACATGTTCATTAGCATTTGAGATCAGTTGGGCATAACACTTCATTCTGAAAATTTTGAAGACATTTACTCCACATTGACTTTTGGCATTGCTGTTGAGAAATCTGATACCATTCTAATTTTTGAGCCTTTGTATAAAATTTGTTTTTTTCTCTCTGAAAGCTTTTATTCCCTTCTCTTTGTCCCAAGTATTTTGAAACTTCCTGACCATGTGTGTTGATGTGGACCTAATTTTCATCCTTTATACTGTTCATTGGTTTGTGTCCTACTTGTTTTTTCTAGGACACTTATGGGAATAATACTTTATTTTAAAAAATGTTTGTTACCTTTATACTGGAGCAATAATTTGGGTAAAAAATCATTATGTTTCCTTTTTTAATTGTGGTAAAAACACATAATATCAAATTTAATAACAACAATTTGAAGCATAATGCTCAGTGGCGTTAAGCTTATTCACATTGTTGTGCAGCATATCTGAGAACTTGCAAAACAGAACTCTGTATCCATTGAACACTGTTATCCCTCCCTCTTCTTTCAACCCTATCTACTTTGTTTCAATGGTTTTGACTTGTTTAGATGCTTCATATGAGTGGAATCATACAGTATTTTTCCTTTTGTGACTGGCTTATTTTGTTTACCCTAATGCCCTTGAGATCCACCCGTAATAATGACAGGAATTCCTTTTTAAAGGCTACATGATATTCCTTTATAAGTATATACTACATTGGATTAATCTGTTCATCTGTCAGTGTACATTTGAATTTATCTCACCTATTGCCTATTGTGAATAATGCTGCAATGAACACGGGTGTACAACTATCAGTTTGAGAGCCTACTTTGAATTTCTTTTGATCATAAGGTAGTTTTATTTTTATTTTTATAAAGATAAAAGAGCCCTGGCTGGCGTAGCTCAGTGGATTGAGCGCGGACTGCGAACCAAAGATAAAAGAGAGGGAGAGGAACATCAATGTGTGATTGCCTCTTGCACACCCCCTACTGGGGATCTGGCTTGCAACTCAGGCATGTGCTCTGACTGGGAATTGAACCAGCAACCCTGTGGTTCACAGGCAGGCACTCAATCCACTGAGTCACACCAGCCAGGGCTAGGTAGCTTTATTTTTAGTTATTTGAAAATCCTCTATACTGTGTTCCCCAGTAACTGTACCAATTTACATTTCCACCAGCAATGCACAAGTGTCTCAATTTTTCCACATCCCTATCAACACTTGTTTTCTGTTCTTCTGACAGTAGCAATGGGTGTATTCTAATGGAGGCATTCCTCTTTTCTTGAGGTCTTTGCAGCAGTTATTTGGACCTCACACAGGATTTGAACTTGTCCTAAGTTTTCTCCTTATAAGTGAACTTACCTTTCTGTCTGTCTACTCCTCCTCCTAAATTATTTCTTTGTTTCTAAAGTTCAATAACTTTTACTAGTGTATGTCCTAGAGTTTATTTTTCTTTGTCATTATTTCCTGGTACCTGGTGTGTTTTCTATCTGTAACTTCAAGGTTTTTTTAATTTCTTGAAAGTTGTCTTAAATTATTATATCTTTAAATAATCTTTCTCTTTTCTAGTTTTATTCTTTAGACACTCTAATTATTTGTATTTTTTCCTGTCTTCTGTATCTATTCTTTTCTTCCTAATCCTAATCTTTTAAAATTTTTATGTCAATTTACTCACTTTTCTCCTTCCTGTTGTTAACCTAAAAATAAAAGGCCAAAGTGAGAGGAAACAAGCCTTTATGAGATCAATAAGAATAGATATTCATGAAGGACTGACTCAGGCAGAAGCCCAAATAATTTTCTGATTTCAAGAAAATGGCAATGTATATTTTGAGAAAAGGAAGAGAAACAATTATAACAATAGAAGAAAGGCATTTCTACTGGTGCAGAAAAGCTAAAACAGTGACACTGATTCTAAGCAATGTTTTAAATTTTCAATCCAGTAGTCATCAGTCCAGTAGTCATGATAACTGCTTTCTTGTTTTCCTAGCAAACAGTTCTTTGGGACACAAGGTTACTTCAGGTCCAATCCAAAAGTTACTTTGCCCTGTTTTAATATTCTTAAGGTTTGAGGAGTAAAGTAAAATGCATAACGTGGTTCCTTTGGGATGGCCACTACAACTCCATTTTAATTTGACTTTGTTTATTTTATTGTTTGCATTGTCTTCTATGATGTTTACCATGTTTTTAGTGGTGCTATTCTATTCTTCTGTTGTTTCCAATTTCCCTGTCATTTCTAACCTGTGTTTATTTCTTATCCTCCATTTCTTTCTTGAGCTCTACCAGTTAAAGTCTCATCCTTTCAGTTGTCTTGCCATGTTATTTTATGCTTCTGGTCTGCACTTTAATAAATTTTTAGAAATTACGTGAAATACTTGATCACAACTTTCTGTTCTGTGGTACTTCTATTTGTTTGTTTTTCCTGGTCTTATTCACTTGGTACATTCCTCCTTTTAGATTTCAGTTTCTTCGCATGTAGACCTCTGCTGGTCCCTTTTTGATTACTGTTCTTTGAATGGGGTAAGCTTTTTTGGATCACAAAAGAGCTTATGTAGGTCAATGCCAGATTGCAGGCTAGCAAAAAAAAAAAAAATCTAATGAGAGTTTAGTCTTCACTTCTCCTCATCCAATGGGTTTGTGCCATACGGGGCTATTCACAAGGCAAAGGCTCTTTTTCCACCTCATAGAGAGGCTACTTCCTGCAAATGTGGCTTATCCATTTCTTAGAACCAAGCTAGACCAGGGACACTCCCACTACCATTTCCCATTACTATCCTGGCAAGAGTGACCAGAAGGGGTAGGGAGGGAGGGATAAAGAAGGAGGAGAAGATGGAAGGTGGGTGGCGGAAGGGCCCAGCTGCCTTGGGAGCTCTTAGTTGGAAGGGACAGTTCCCAAGAAAGGTAAGTCTTGAGCAAGAAGGAGAAGGTGGAGCATGGATCTGATTGCAGTCTTCTCTCTGACCTCTAGGGTGACCATGTGTGGCTGAATGCCCCCTTTGACAACAAAACCAATGTTGCTATCGGGGGCATCATCAAAGAAATAAAGCCTGGCAAGATCTTGGTTGAAGATGACGAGGGCAAGGTCAGTGTGGTCCTGCTTTCCCTGGAGGCTGGGCCCTCTCCATGTCCCCATCCCACCCCAGGACTCTGAATCGCTTTCTCTGGTACTGATCCCCCACACCAGGAGTTCTAAAGTCCAAGTGAGGGCCTGTGTGGCAGGAGAGCCTATAGAGAGTCTTGTCATGGTGAATGTTGCCTGTCTCTTGGGGACTGTTTCTATAGTGAAAAAGTGACAGATGGGTGGGCAGATGGAAAACTAGGACAGTTAGGGGAGCAGGAAGGAGTGAAATGGGACAGGAGCTGTGTCAGAGAGGAGGGAGGGCAAAAAACTGGTTTGCAAAGTAAAGGAGTGTGAGCTGGAAAGATAGGAAACTTAACTCCTCCTCAGGCAGCCCTCTACAGTGTGGGGCATGTGGAGGCTTGGCTTCCAAGGAGAAGATTCTAGACTGTGGCCTGTGAGCCCATACTATAGAAGCCAGTAGAATTAACAATAACATTTCTCTTTGCAAAATGATGTTATGCAGTTGAAAAAAAACACTTTTACTTGCATACTTTTATTGTAACAGTCTGTGAGACTCCCAGCTATGATTGATCCCAATCACAGCCACATGTGACTTTGGGCTATAAGCTCCTCTGACCCTGGTCTAAAATTCACCCCCAGCCCCTAGCTGACACCTGACCCTAGGCATGTGCTGACTCCAGCCTTAGACTGACCTGATGCTATCCCAGTGTCCCTCGACCTTAACTACAGACTGACTCTGACCAGAAATGTGTTACTAGGTCAGCTGATCTGTTGAAAACTTGGAGGAGAGGTACAGTGGGTTGGTTCATGTAGAGGTTGCCCACTTAGGAGATTCTGTGCTCTTCATTCCAGGAACACTGGATCCAAACAGAGGACCTTGGTATCCTCAGCCCCATGCACCCAAACTCTGCCCAGGGTGTGGATGACATGATCCACCTGGGGGACCTGAATGAAGCAGGCATGGTGCATAACCTCCTGATCCGCTACCAGAAGCACAAGATCTATGTGAGCACTCATGTCTCTGTGGGGCTCCCCATGGGGGCTTGTTCCACACATGCCGTCCTCCCAGCTGGGGAGGAACACCATGTGCTAGGGTGTGTAACCAGGCACATCTGGTTCAATCCCCACTGTATGATGTGGAAAAGGTGCCCAACATTTCTCCATCTCTGTTCCCAATCTGAAAGAGTGTGAAAATGTTTTTGAGGTGCAGAAAGCTGGCGTATACTATGCCAGCACTGTGCTTAGCACGCAGTAGGTGCTCAATCAGTACTGCCTCTTCCCTGAGCAGAAGACCTGCTTTAATGGCCAAGTGGACCAGAGGTCATGGGGATGGGCATAGTCTTCTGCATAGCCCCTTCATGGGCATATGACAGAGACAGAATCACCAGCAGGCAGGGGACCATGAATAGGGTAAGCACAAAGAGGAGAGAAGGAGGTGGCTCTGCAAGGAGGGGATATAGGGCCTGTTGAGCCACTTCTGCTGAATATGCATCAGAGCTCCCAGGTCTGATAATAGCAGTAAGCTTACCTTTTTTGCTTGGTTGTCGTAATCCTTGCAGTGAGAAAGCTTATCCTCTCCATTTCTGAAATAAAGACTGGGAAGGATAACCATGTGACTTATAGAGGTGGCTGCCCCTATCACACCCTAAGAGGCACAGGCAGGGCTAGTTGGGGTTGCATGTGAGCAAGTGGTCCTCAACTGGGGTCCCGGGAGGGATCGTTGGGGACTGAAATTGTTGACTAGCCTCACAGAGTCCTTGTGGGAGACAGGTGAACACTACTTCATACATCTAACCCATTTTTATCAAGCTTGTTCTAAATACCCAATAGAATGGTAAACATTAACAATGACCACCTCATGTAATCTTCCTGTGAATGTAGCCCCAACCTTGGGATTCTCACTCATGGTGAATACCCCATCTTTTCAGAAGAAGGATCTGAGCAGCTGAATATCTTACCTCCCAGCCAGAATCAGACACCCTATCCCACCAGAGTCAGCTGCTCTAAGGCCACGATCAGGACTGGGCAGCACTGGCCCTCAGAATGCAAAGCACTAATCTCCTGTTCCCTTCTCCAGACATACACAGGCTCCATCCTGGTAGCTGTGAACCCATTCCAGGTGCTGCCCCTCTACACCCGGGAGCAGGTACAACTGTACTACAACTGCCACATGGGTGAGCTGCCTCCACATGTCTTTGCCATCGCCAACAATTGCTACTTCAACATGAAGAAGAACAAGAGGGACCAGTGCTGTATTATCAGGTGGGGGCAGACTGTCCACATTGCTGGGGCAGGGGGCAGATGAGCCAGGCACCCAAACTGAGCATCTTGTAAAGGAGGGAGCACTTCCTCTCTCTAAAACTCTTCCACAGACCAGCCTGTGATTTAGGGGCTCCCATTCATCTGCAAACACCTTCCCCAATAGCACATGAGCCCTCAGGCATCTAGCCCTGCTGCCCTCCTACCCTTAAAAGTTTTTCCAAGGCTTCCTTCCTTCAGAACCTTCTCTTCCACTGTATTACCAGGGCCTAGACTGTCTGCCCTTCAATGACTATTCTTTAAGACAAGCAAGGATGGGATGGCTCATTTAGAAGTGAGCCCAGTATAGGTACTTGGGGTGCCATGGTCAAACAGGCAAGGCCTCACTCAAAAAAACAAAGAAAAAACTCAGGGCAGACCTCAAGTGAGTACAGGGCAGCAGTGACTCCAGGGTTAGCTCTCAGGTCACTACGGCCCAGAAGGGATGTGTCCCCCTCCAGCCCAGGACCTAATCCTGTTTCAGAGAGCTGTTGCCTGACCTGGCCTCCCTGCTTCCTGCTCAGGCCCCCCTTGTACTGAGGGAAAGAAGGGTGAGAGGGATAGGAAGGGAGAGGTGGAATTTGGCTCTAAGGCACATTGCTTGGTGTTCTAGTAGTCATTCATTCATTCATTCATTCACTCCTTCACTCATTTATTGGAGGTTCTATTGTGCTCCAGTAGTGTGCCCCACACCATCCTAACGTGGGGAGACCACAGCAAATAAAAGGGATCACAATTCCTGCCTCAAGGATCTTACATCTTATTGAAGGGAGACAGATGGGCACACAATAAATAAGCAAGTTGTTCCAGCAGATAATAGGAGCTTTGAAGAAAAACACTGCAGGGAAAGAGAAAAGAGAGTGATGGGGCAGACTAGTCACAGCCTCTCTGAGGAGTAGATGTTGGAATAAAACCCAGACTGAAGTCCTGTAACGTAGGTTATCATACCTCATGTTCTCAGCAACCTTTTGAATAGACATTTTTATTCCTGTTTTACTGTGGGGGAAACCTCTCAACCAGAGGCTGAGATGCTTTCCCAAGGACACACAGTTATTAAGTAGAGAATTCAAACCAAGTGGAGAAAACTCCATTAAGTGGAATCATTTTCGCTTCTCCTAGTGAATGGGAATACTGTGGTAAGGAGCTGCTGCTCGGACCCCTCTCAGGTTTTGCCTGTCTGCATAGCACGTTCCTAATCTGTCCCCTACCCTCTAGCATGGAACCTTGCTGCCAAAAGCTTCCAGGATTGTGCTGTAAACTGGCCGAGAAGCTCACGGAGCCACTTCTCACCTCCAGGACACAGTGCCTGAAAAGAGGATGGGGCACACTGTTGTTCTACCCTTTGCATGAATATATCACTTGGAATCAAACTGCCTTCTCATCCTGTCCCCACACTCCCCTCCCCTGGGCTATCAGCCTGCCACCCCAGCTCTCTGCCTCTGCTTGTGTCTACAGCAAGCATTCATATATTCTTTGACTCAGTGGAAACTTGAGGATCTGGCTGACTTCACTGGAATAGCAAGTGTGGATATTATGAGCAAAACTTTCTAAAACTTCATATTTTCAGATGAAATAATATTTGTCTTGAATTTGCTTCAAAATGGTACAAGAGAGAAAATAAAATTGATCAGGAAAAGAACCTTGGAGACTATTGTGGGAGCTCACTATGCAAACTGTAAAGTACAGGAACCCCTGTTCCACTTAGTTATGTATTCATTGGTTGATTCTTTCATGTGTCCTGATGGGAGATTAAACTCAACAGCCTTGGCATAATGGGATGATGCTCTATAAGACTAAGTGTCCTAAGTAATTTTTTTAAAGATTTTATTTATTTATTTTTAGAGAGAGGGGAAAGGAGGGAGAAAGAGGAGAGAAACATCAATGTGCTTGACTCTTGCATGCTTCCTACGGAGGACCTGGCTTGTGACCCAGGCATGGGCCCTGACTGGGAATCAAACCAGTGACCCTTTAGTTCACAGGCCCACACTCAATCCATTGAGCCACACCAGCCAGGGCTCCTAGGTAATTAAAAAAGAAAAAAACAGGTTTCATATATTACCAGCATGAAATTAATATATATTCACTATGGAAATTTTAGAAAATTTCAGAAAAATATTGTGAGGAAAAAATTGCTAGATATTTTTTGGAGAATACTTTCCCTACCCACTTAGTTAAAATTATACTGAATAGTGCCAACATCTGCCATTCTCCTATAACTCATAAGCATTGACTATGTTGTTGCAAGCTCTGGGTAGACAGTTTTAATGGCTGCATGATGTTCCCTGACTGGATGGACCATAATTAATTTCCCCCTTTTAGGTTACTTCTGATTTTCCACAATTGCAGTGATAAATAAATAATGGTTTAATGAACAGAAAACTTTGTGTTCAAGATTTTTTAAATTTTAGGATTATTTTCTTAAGCTAAACACAGAATAATTCTGAAGTTTTTGATACCTGTGCCAAATTGCTTCGCAAGAGACTGATGCAGTTCCCCTCCAGCCAACACAAACTCCCTGCTCATATAGGGAATGTCACAACAAGGCATCCAGTCATCTGGTCTTTTTCATTCATCTGTTATTACTGAGCAGTGTGCCCTGAGCAGGGTCCAAAGACAAACACACCAATAACTAGTACAACATAGACAGTCTGAAACCACAGGAGACTCAGGGCAGATGCAGTGGGAATTCTGCACAAAGGGAGAGCATCTCTGTTCAGACTTCCCCAGAAAGGAAGCCTGTGATGGGTTTGCAGTAGAGCTGAGAGGTTCCAAAAACCTAATTTTTCTATTGAATAATTCCCCATGTACTGTCTTTGCAGTGGTGAGTCTGGGGCAGGAAAGACGGAGACCACCAAGCTCATCCTGCAGTTCCTAGCCACAGTCAGTGGCCAGCATTCATGGATTGAGCAACAGGTCCTGGAGGCTAACCCCATCCTGGAAGGTAAGTCACCCTTAAGACCAGCCCTCCTCCCGGGCCCTTCCTGTGGGCTGGAGCCTTCCTGCCAAGAGGTGCCCCTGGGGAAGGACAAGAGAGGCCACACACTTTGAGCAACTTCTCAAGATTCCTCAGGACATGAAAGACAAGAATGGAGTGGGTGGGTAGTGTGGGTCCTCCTCCCAGGAAGCACAAAGGGGAAATACTGATGACCCTACAAGTTTTACTAAATTTGTTTTCCATAGGATTGTAACAAGTATTCCTTTTAAAAGGGGTTCATGGTGAAATAAACTTGGGAGACGTTGTGTATGTCAGTTTGTCCTCTGGGAAGCAGTTGCTAGCTGGGGTTAGGGCTGCAAGAGATTTGTTGAGGGGTAACCCCTGAAGAAAGTGAAGGGGGAAGAAACAGGAATGGGCAGAAAAAGCCTCCAGACTGGGATGTTGGCAGGACACTTAGGAAGGAACAGATTTGGGCAGGATGAGATTCACACTGCAATGCACACCTGACAAGGTCTTGGCCAACCCCACAGGGACCTCTGGAGCCAATGCCAGTTAGAAGAGTCCTATATTAGGCCCAACACCAGGCTTTGGTGCCCCCTTCACTCAGTCTCTGGTGGGGGTGGCCCAATGTCAGTAACCTCAGCCCCAATGTTGTTAGCCACTGGTCAACACATTCTCTTTTTCTTTACAACTGAGGTAATGTTTACATACAGTAAAAATTCACCTTTTTGGTGTACAGTTTTATGAGTTTTGACAAACTCATACAAGTCATAACCCCCATCATAATCATGATATAGAATGCTCAAAATTTTCCTCAGTCCCCTTTGTAGTCGACTCTATTCCAGCCCCACCCTGTCACAACCACTGATTTGTTTTTTCCCTTATAGTTTTATTTTTTACAAAAGGTCATATAAATAAAATCATACAGTCTGTAGCCTTTTGGATCTGGTTACTTTCATTAGCATAATGCATTTGGGACTTTTCCATGTTGTTGTCTATATCAAGATTTATTCCTTTTATTAGATTACTTAGAAGTACCACAGTTTGTCCACCAAGTGAAGGACATCAGGATTGCTTACAGTTTTTAGTGGTTATAAATAAAGCCTCTACCAACAGTTACATACAGGTTTTTGTGTGAAAACATGTTTTTCTCTTAAATAAACATGCAGGAGTGAAATTGTTGGATGGCAAGTGAGCCATTTAACTTTGTCAGAAACTGCCAAACTGTTTTCAAAGTGGCTGCTCCATTCAACACACCCACAAGCAGTAGATGAATACTGTGCTGGGGGCGGGGGGCGGGGGGAGGTGGACGACTGTCTGCCCTGCATGGGTGGAGGGGACCTCACTTGGACTCACACTCACTTCTCCTTCATGGCTAATGACTGGAGCTGCTTTACATGTGCTCACTTACCATCTGTGTAGCTTCTGTGGTGAAGTGTCTGTTCAAATCTTTTGCCTATTTGTTGACTGAGTTGATTCCTTATTAATGATTTCATAAGGGTTAGTTACATATTCTGGATACAAGTCCTGTATAAGATAGGTGGTTTGTAAGTATTTTTTCCCAGTCTGTGGTTTGTCTTTTCATTCTCTTAACAGTGTTTTTGTAGGCAGAATTTTCAGATTTTAATAAATTTCAATTTATCATTTTTTTCTTTTATTGATTATGCTTTTGGTACTATATCTAAGAGATCTTTGCCTAATCCAGAAATTTTCTCCTACATTTTCTTTTAGATGTGTAGTTTTAGGTTTTACAATCTGGTCTATGATCCATTTTTTGTTAATTTTTTCTGTGGTACAAGGTGTACGTTGAGTCCTTCTTTCCCTTTTTTTTCCTCCCTCCCTCCTTTAGTTCCTTCCTTCTTTCCATATGGATATCAAATCATTTAAACCCCATTTGTTGAAAACACTATTCTTTCTCCATTAAATTGCTTTTGTTCCTTTGCTTAAAATCAATTGACCATATAGTTGGTCTGTTTCTGAACTCTTATTCTGTTCTATTACCCTCTCTGTTTATCTTTCCACCAGTACCAACATGGTCTGATTTCTGCAGCTTTTTAGTAAGTTTACAGTCAGGCAACATGTAACTTCCAGTTTTGTCCTTTTTTGAATGTAGCTATTCTAAGTCCTTTGCCTTTTCATATAGTTTAAAATCACCTGTAACTTTCCACCACAAGGAAAAAAAGGCTACGTCAGATTCTTTCTTGAAGAGGGATCTGCCACTGAGTTCAGTAATATTAAGCATTTCACTTAACATAATGCTCTCCAGTTCCACCCATGCTGTCACGAAGGGTAGGAGGTCCTTCTTTCTCTCTGCTGTGTAGTGTTCCATTGTGTAAATGTACCATAGTTTTTGATCCACTGATTTACTGATGGGCACTTATATTGCTTCCGGCACTTGGCTATTGTAAATTCTGTTGATATGATCTCACCTTTAACTGGAACATAATCAACAAAAGAATAAGCAAACAAAATATAACCAGAGATGTTGAAATTAAGAACAATCTAACAATAACTAGAAGGGAGTGGGGAGAGGACAATGGGAGAAAGGCTTTAAGGAAATACTATAAAGGACACATGGACAAAAGTAAGGGCGAGGGTGGAAGCAATGGAGGAAGGTGGATTTGGCTGGGGTTGGGGGGAGTCATGAGTGGAAAATGCAGACAACTATAATTGAAAACCAATAAAATAATTTTTAAAAATAACATTTAGCAGGTTTCTGAACTGTAGCCCTTCTCAGAGCCTCTTCTATGCACTGGTATTCCTCAAAGAGGAGAGACAGTCAGTGTTCCCTAAACCTGTTTGACCAAGGAACAATTTCCCTTTTTCTCATGGGACTAATGCTGTATGGTGGTACTGTATTTTCAAACTGCTTCCCAAACCACAAGTGGGTCATAAAATAAGTCTTTTAGAACTAATAAATAGCATAGAATAGAAAATACACCAGCACATTGCTCTTGATAAGAACTGGTACAGAATATTCTCTTAATTATGTATGTAGGCAGGGGTGTGTATGTACTAGGACATAGTGCAAAGGATCTTTCTTACTGTGGATCATTTCTGAGAAACCTTCAGAAACAGCTCTATGGAATGCACTTTGATTCATGCTTCAACCTCAGTTTGTCCTGGGTTGACCTCTTCATCAGTGCGCTAGCCCATGCTAGCTTTTGCCACTCTCCCTGCAAGGTGGCCATCTCTCACTCAGCCTCCATTCAGCTTGAGCAGTCTTTCAAAAAATTCAAATCTGGTGCCACACTCCTTCTGAAGCTTTCCCACCTTCCCTATCACTTGCAGAATCAATGCCAAACTTCTTGGCCTGGCATTCAAGGATCTGTGCTACTAAGCCCACGTACTAATTAATGAGTTCTTTCTGTCTTCCACTGCCTTCTTCCTGTGTCCTGTGCTCTAGTCAAATTTCCCACTGTGCAAGCACACCCCATGCTTTCTGACCTCTGTACCTTTACCTGCATTTTGCCTTCCTCTTAGTGTATCCTTGGCTGCCACCACTGTCAAGGGCAATCCTATCTAGTCTTCAGTTCTGGGCTTCACCACCTTCTCTGAGAAGCCTTACCAAATGACTTTGCTAAAAGTACATTTTCTCCTCTCTGCTCCCATTATGGGCATCACCCTCTGTCCCTCAGCCTTTGGAAATGCCAAGACGATTCGAAATGACAACTCAAGTCGCTTCGGGAAATACATCAACATCTACTTCAACCCCAGTGGGGTAATTGAAAGTGCATGCATCGAGCAATTTCTCCTGGAGAAATCCCGGGTCTGCCATCAGGTGAGGCCTCCACCTGCTGCACTGATCCTGGAGGCAATCTCTATCTGCCCCAAAATGAGGAGTCAGGGGGTTGGGGAGACTTCCAAGGGAGGGTCCCCTTCCATCACTCTCACCTTCCATCTTCCCCCAAGGACCTCCTCAGCCCTGCCACCCCACCAATAGATCTTAGCTTGCTGCCACTGAACCCTGGTCTAACCCTGATGGGCCAAGGATCCCTAGAATTGGATAATAATGGTCTTTGCCCAGCAATCAAAGAAGTGACAGGATTCTCTGTTCTGAATTTTTCATCCATATAATTTCCTTCATTTTTTGGTGCCTACTACTCTTCACCTTTACTGGAATTAAGTCTGAGGCTGGGCCAGTCCCCAGCTGAAGGTCTGTATCCTGACATCACTCCCTTGCTTATGACTTTAGGGAGGGTGGCTTCAGGGATTTGGGGAAGTGCCTGAGAGAGATGGGTTCCCTGGACAGGGTGAGTAGCCTTAACACAGGGCTGTGGACCAACCTCAGCCTCAGGGTCCAGCTGTCTCTCAGGTCAATGCCATAGCCATATCTGGCTGAGAGACATTGGAACAGAGGCCAGGACAGGCTGGGAGCAACAGTCTGAGGTTCTGCAGCTGCAGAGAATTACTTTTAAGCTCTCTAGATGGCCTTCTTCAACAGGCCCCAGGAGAGCGAAACTACCACATCTTCTACTCCATGCTCATGGGGATGAGTAAGGAAGAGAAGGAGCTGCTGCACCTGGGGATGCCCTCCGACTACCGCTACCTGACCTTGGTGAGGCCCTCCCCACCCTGCCTCTCCCCTCGCGGCCCCACCCCTATCTTTACCCTGCCTCCCTCTGTCCTGTAGCCCATCTTTTCTACCACTCCCTGCCCCTCCACTACCTCCACCCCACCTCAGCCTTTCAAGTGCTAAAGGAGGATGAGGAAGGAAGGGTGGTGTGCTGGTACCTGTTCAACCTTTGCTTTAGCTCTGAAAAACCTAAACTCTACTGGGATCCCCTTTTTGGTTCCCCACTTGCACTTCCATGGTTGGTTCCCACTTTATAACTGGCAAAGACCTACCCTTGTCTGAAGGATCCTTATTCCTGTGAAATGATAGTCCTTCCCCACAAAGCTCACCTTTTTGGAACCAATGAATAAAAGGCTTGTCACCCAGTAGGTCATGAGCAGCCATCTCCACACCTCTCCCCTGCTTTCACTACAATCATCATCCTGTGCGTGCCCCTAGAACTTGAACTTCAGGAGAGCAGGGTCCTTGCTTACACTTGCTCTGGGATGCATCCCTACTTTCTCAGCTCCCGACTCCACCCCCACCTGGGACAGTGAAGCACAAAGGGCCCTCCACTCATGTTTGTTGACAAGGGAAGATGAGTTCTACCTCTTGAATATCTCTTCTATGCAGCCTTTTCTCTTGTATTCAGCACCTGGGGTCTTGCCTGGACCATGGCAGTACCCTGTGTCCCTCCTCTGACCTAATTTGTCACCTACCCTGCAGGCTTGACACCTACTCTATCATTCATCCTGCAGACCTTCCACATGCAAATCTGATGGACCACACTTCCAATGACAATTCTTCCATGGCCCTACAGAATGGTTTCCAAGCCGCTTGCCATCCTTGAACCTCTCCCACCTCACCACTAACCCAGCCTTCTTTGTAGTCTTGACTCCTGCCTCCCACCTTCCCACTCAGTACCAGCTGCTCTCTGCCTAGACCTCCCTCTCCTCTGTACCCTTTTAAAGCTCAGCATTTAGCTTTAAAGGGCCGAATGGGTCAGCTCAAGAGCCTCCTCCTGGAAGTCTTACCCCACTTGCCAGTGGTTTGGCCTCACCTGCTTTGGTCTTGACACTTATAATAGTCTATGAGACAGTCATCTGCTTCCTGCCTGACCCTCCTCCATGCACAGCACCCAGGGCAAGGCCAGGTCTCTTCATTTCTGAATTTCCAGCAGTACCACACAGCCTGGCACACAGTGAGCCTTGGAAAGTGTTTCATAAATGAACCCATGATATTCCCCAAAGGGTAAGTAAAGCAGGTGTTATTATGCATGGGTGACAGATTGAGGCTCAGAGAAGCTGAATGACTTGACCTAGGCCACACAGCTACCAAGTGCCGATGTTAACTCAGAGCCCAGCATTCTGTGTCTGTGCCTCTGGTTTTGCCTCCAGAGGTACTTTTGTATGTTTTCTGAGCTTGGGCCTCCCTGTGGCCCCTCAGAGTCTACCCAGAGGATATGAAGTGTTACTTATCATGGCCTTTGGCTAAGTCTGTCAGGCTTCTCTGCCTGTAGGCACAACATGGAGGAGGTGGGGTGTGGAGTGATGCCTACAAAAAGCTGAAGGGCCTGATCCTGCAGGGGAACTGCACTTCCTGTGAGGGGCTTGATGATGCCAAGGACTATGCCCACGTGCGCTCAGCACTGAAGATCCTCATGTTCTCTGACTCTGAAAACTGGGACCTCAGCAAGCTGCTGGCAGCCATTCTTCACCTGGGGAACGTGGAGTTTATAGGTAATAATTCTCCAAACAGCAGCCCCTGGGAAAAAAGAGTGGGGGAACCAGGAAAGGAAGAGAAAAAAATCTCTCAGGGTTTTCACCTAAATAAAGAGTACACTGAAGTCATGTGGTCTACCCTTGTCCTGGAAAAATGCATTGAAAGATTTAGCTATAATTTTGGTGGCCTTGTGGGGTTAGGGAAAAGATATTAAAGATTAGGGCACTCCAAAGGTGAAGACTTGATCCATCACCTCCCACTTTATGCTTGAACCCCAAAGCGCTACCCTCTCAGAGTAAGGGTAAAGCAGAGTAAACAGAACCAAGCATAAACCTGCAAACCAGTTTGTAAGCACTCAGGTGGTCTGGGGATTAGTTTCTTGGACTGTTAGCTCCCTAAGCACCTGACCCAGAGGACAGAGTGAGAAGACTAGCATACATTGAACTGGAGTTCTAAAGGAAAAGACAAAGTGAATGGGGCATAGGTTGTATTTGAAGAGATTATGGATCGCACTGGGACTCATTAAACACACCAATTCAGAGAGCAGTAGAGAAAGAACAGATTTGAAATAAATTGTTCTGGAGCAATTGGGTGTCCGTGTGGAAAACATGAACTCAGACCACTGTTCCACACCATGTAAGGAAACCTACTCCAAGTGAGCTGTAGCAGGTGACCATGTAACCCATTAACCAAACTGGGCACTTCTGCAAGTGAAAGATGGGTGCTGACACACAGGGGCACCAGCACACAGAAGAGGATTCTAAACGTGCTGAGGAAGTGAGGCCAGGCACAAAGAATGCATACCTTTAGGTAACATTCACACAACGTTTAAAGACCAGGATTAATGTATAGATAATAAAAAGATAAAGAAAAGCCAAGGGAGTGGTTTCCATGAAAATTAGGAGAGTGGTTACTTCTAGTGGAGCAAAACAAGGTCTTCACAGGAAAGCACCATGCTAAACTTTGGGTGTTGGTAAGGCTTTATATTTAGATTTTAGTAGTGGTTATACAGTGATGACATAATAATTATTCATTGTAACTTGCCTTTGGGTTTTATGCACTTTTTTATCTATATACTTTATGGTACACTTTTTTAAAGTTAAAAAAACATACAGAAACATCACTACATCCTCCCCCCCATCCTGGCAGTCCTAAGGTGGAAGTTGACTCAAGCAGGAGGATCTTGAATTAGGGAGGCTGTCAGAAGACTGGCCATAGGGCTGGACCCCACTTACAATGGTGTTCTGTTAATGTTCACTTATTTGACTGAATACCCAGGTTACTATCAACAGCAGAGTGCCTTGAAGTGGGCTGATCTCTTCCCTTAATAGACCCCCCACCACATGCACTGCCCCCACCCAATCCACCAGGTTCTCCCTATGAACAAGCCTGAATTTCTTGAAACCTCCTTTTGACCCCAGGCCCTGATCTCAGGACCAGAGCGGAAGGATAATCACCTGGGACGCTGGTTCCTGAGAGGTGCCTGAGGGAGGCAGTGCCTCAGGGACAGGGGCTGCCCCAGGCCAGGTGCTTGCTGGGGTTTCTGACCAGTCACTTCAGGATGCTTTCACTATTAAATGTGAATACTTCTCCCTGCAGCTGCAGTCTTTGAAAACCTGGATTCCTCCGATGTGATGGAGACACCTGCCTTTCCCATTGTGGTGAAGTTACTGGAGGTAGCCTGGCTGTTGTGTCTGCCTGTTTCCATTCTTGAGGGGACCTCAGGGGCCTGGGTTCACAGACCCCTGATTCTCATAACCCTTCCCAGGCTCCTGCTTCCCACCCCTCTCCCAGACTCTCAGCTTAACCCTTGCACCCCTCTGCACATTGCTGGCCTTGGAGGTAGGAACCAATGTGAGCTAACTATCAACAAAGCAGCAAAATGGCATCTCACTCTCTACCCCACTCATCCCGCTGCTCTCCCAGTGATCTTACTCTGGACTTTCCCTATCTCCCTTCAAATGTCCCTGCCCACATCGTCATCCCCAGGGCTTCCTCATGAGCCATGCTGTTCTGGAAAAGTGAGATATGCTCACACAATCAGCCTCCAGGATACTCCAGAGTGAAATGGAGCCTCCATTTGGAGGGAGAACCACAGGCACAGGCAGAGAAATGTCTTTACACTGGGGACATTGTGACATCCGCCATATCATACCCCATTGGCCATTCTGGTGGGAAATTAATTGAACCAGAAGAAAAAAAGGAAGGAAGGAAGGAAGGAAGGAAGGAAGGAAGGAAGGAAGGAAGGAAGGAAGGAAAGGAGGGAGGGAGGGAGGGAGGGAGGGAGGG
>PVIA01013134.1:0-33844 GCA_004024845.1 Tonatia bakeri | reverse complement strand
CGTTTTCCTTCATTTCTCTTATCGTAGCCTGCATTTGTTCATCTAATTTATGTCCAAAGTCAACCAATTCTGTGAGCTTCCTGATCAACAGTGCTTTGAACTGTGCATCTGGTAATTCGGCAATTTCTTGGTCACTTAAAAAAATTGGTTCTGGGGCTTTCAAATATGTTTGAGCCATCTTTTTAATTTTCCTTTGGTTGCGGCTGTTTCGTAAGAGCAGCGGAGCCTTAGGTGTTCACGGGGCGGGGCACCCCAGTCGCTGGGTTGTGACATTGTATGTGGGGGCGGGGTCTGAGAGGGAGCAATGGCGCCTGCTCTGCTCTCTCTAGGACTTCCGTTCCCTCCCACAAGCAAACTGGGCCCTTGCTGTGCTGGCTCCCAGGCGGTGGGCTTGTGCACTTTCTCGGACTCTGTGGGCTTCCCCAAGAAGTCTCCTGTGAGGCTGGGAGAGTCTCCCGGCCTCAGTTCCCAGACGGGGCTCTTAAGCTTTGAAATGCGGCGGCGCCGCCCGTTTTCACTTAGTTTGTGCGCAAGTTTGTGGCTGTGGACAGCCAGCTGCCCTGCGCCCCTCACTGGGTCTGCTAGTCGCCTCCGTGCTTCCGCGCCCAGCGTCCGCCACCGGTCCGTCTGCTGCCGTCTGCGCCCTGCGCGCCCACGCCTGCCAGTCAGCGCCTCTTCCCGCCAGGACCCCTCGACCCCACTTTGCAGGCCTCTGACTCCGCCGCTCCTTACCGGTCTGGATGTACTGGAGCCCGACTTCTGTTCAACTAATTTCCCTCTGTTCTGGTTGTTAATTGTTTCTCAATCTTTGTTGTCTTCAGTCTTGGTTGTGCGAGGAAGCACAGTGCGACTGCCTATGCCTCCATCTTGGCCGGAACTCTATCGGTATCAATTCTTTTTTAAATGTTTACATGGTCCTGGAATTTTGCTTGTTGAGAGGTTTTAGATTATTGATGTAATCTTCTTACTAATTTGTTTGATTTTTTTATTTTTGATTCATTTTTTCTAGGTTGTCCAATTTTTGCTTGTAATTTTTAAGTAGTCTCTTATGATTATTAGTATTTCTGTGATAACAGTTTTAAAATATCTTTCATTCCTTATTTTATTTATTTGAGTCCTCTGTCATTTTTTATTAATAAGTATGGCTAAAGGCTTATCATATTTTGATCTTTTCAAGAAACCAGCTCTTAGTTTAATTCATCTTTTCTGTCATGTGTTCATTCTCTATATCGTTTATTTCTTCTCTGATCTTTGTTATTTCCTTTGGCTTTCTTTCTGTCTTTTTGCTAACTTTGTTTTTTCCTTTTTTTCCTAGCTCCTTAAGGTGTGCATTTTGGGTTTTTATTTGAGATTTTGAACAGCACTTGATGTGTAGGCATTTGCACTATGAACATCTTTTTTAGAACTGCTTTTGCTGCATCCCCTAACTTTCCATTCACTGTATTTTTATGTTTATTTGTCTCAAGGTGTTCTTTGATTTCTTTCTTGATCTCTTTATTTACCCAGTTGGTGTTGAGTAGGATGATGTTGTACCTTAAAATTTTGTGAATTTTTCAGTTCTATCCTTGTAACTGATTTCTAGTTTCATACAATTGTGGTTGGAAAAGATAGTTGTATAATTGTATTCCGCTTAAAGATAATGACTTGCTTTGTAGTGTTATTATATAAAATCTATCCTGGGCTCTGGCTGGTGTGGCTCAGTGGATTGAGTGCTGGCCTGCAAACAAAAGAATTGCTGGTTTGATTCCCAGTCAGGGCACATGCCCTGGTTGCAGGCCTGGTCCCCAATAGGGGGCACATGACAGGAAACCACACATTGATGTTTTCCTTCCTCTTTTTCTCCCTCCCTTCCCCTCTCTAAAAATAAATAACTGAAATCTTTTAAAAAATCTATCCTGGGGAATTTTCCATGTGCCTTCATAAAAAATTCATATAGTTTATTTTGGATGAAATGCTCTACATTTATGTGTTCAGTTTGTCTAGTTTAACGTTGTTTAAGGATCATATTTTTAAATTGATTTTCTGTATGAATAATCTATACATTGATGAAATGAAAGGATTAACATTCCTACTATTATTGCATGGCTCCTTATTTCTTCCTTTAGATCTATTGTTATTTTATTTATATATTTAAGTGATCCAATATTGGGTGCATAAATATTTACAAATGTTACATCCTCGTGTTGAATTGACTCCTTTATCATTATGTAATGCCATTTTTGTATTTTTTAAAGATTTTGTTTATTTTTACAGAGAGGGGAAGGGAAGGAGAAAGAGAAGGAGAGAAACATCAAGGTGTGGTTGCCTCTCGCATGCCCCATGCTGGGGGCCTCACCCGCAACCCAGGCATGTGCCCTGACTGGGAATCAAACCTGCAACCCTTTGGTTCACAGTCCCACGCTCACTCCAATGAGCCACACGAGCCAGGGCCCATTTTTGTATTTTTTTTACAGTATTTGTTTTAAAATGTATTTGTCCGATATAAAAATAGCTACCCAACCTTTCCTTTGGTTTCCATTTGCATGGAATACCTTTTTTGTCCATCCATCTACTTTCAGTCTGTATGTGTGTCCTTATATCTGAAGTGAGTATCTTGTAGGTAGCATATAGGTGGTCTATTTTTTTAACCATTAATTGACTTTATATGTTAATAAGAGAATTTATTCCGCTGATATTTAATGTAATTATCAGTAGATACACATTTAATAATACTGTTATGAACACTGGGGTACATAGGTTCTTTAGAATTGGTGTTTCAGGATCCTTGGGGTATAATCCCAGCACTGGAATTGCCAGGTCAAAAGGCAGTTCCGTTTTTAATTTTCTGAGGAAACTCCATACTGTTTTCCACAGTGGTTGCCCCAGTCTGCAATCCCACCAACATTGCACTAGGGTTCCCTTTTCTCCACATCCTCTCCAACAGTTGTTGTTTGTTCATTTGTTGATGGCAGTCATTCTGACTGGTGTAAGGTGATATCTCATTGTGGTTTTTATTTGCATTTCTCTCATGATTAGTGATGCTGAGCACCTTTTCATGTGTCTATTGGCCATCTGTATGTTCTCTTTGGAGAAGGGTCTATTTGGGTCACTTGCCCATTTTTTGAGGTTTTTTTTTTTTTGGTGTTGAGTTTTGTAACTTCTTTATAAATTTTGGATATTAAGCTCTTATCAGATGTATCAACAAATATGTCCTCCCATTCTGTGGGCTGTCTTTTGTTGTTGTTGATGATGTTTTCCTTTGCTGTGCAAAAACTTTTTAGTTTGATGTAGTCCCATTCATTTATTTTTCCTTTTGTTTCCCTTGCATGGGAAGATATATCTGATAAAATATTGCTATGAGCAATATCTGAGATTTTGTTGCCTATGTTTTCTTTTAGAATTTTTATGGTTTTGGGTTTAACATTTAAGTCTTTAATCCACTTTGAATTTATTCTTGTGTGTGGTGTAAGAAGGTGGTCTAGTTTCATTTTTCTGCATGTATCTTTCCAATTTTCCCAACACCATTTATTGAATAAACTGTCTTTAACCCATTGTATGTGCTTGCTTCCTCTGTTGAATATTAATTGACTCTGAAGGTATAGGTTTATTTCTGGGCTCTATATTCATTTCCATGGATCTATGTGTGTGTTTTTATGCCAGTACTGTGCAGTTTTTATTACAATGGCTTTAAACTACAGTTAGATATTAGGTAGTGTGATTCCTTCAACTTTGTTCCTCTTTCTTACGATCGGTTTTGCTATGCAGAGCCTTTTGTAGTTCCATATAAATGTTTGAAATATTTGTTTTAGTTCTGTGAACTACAAAATTGGAATCTTGATGGGAATTGCCTTGAATCTATAGATTGCTTTGAGTAGTATGGACATTTTAATGTTAATTCGTCCTATGCATGAACATAGTATGTGCTCCCACTTATTTGTTTGTTCTTTAATTTCTTTCTTCAGTGTCATAGTTTTCTGAGTACAGGTCTTTTACATCCTAGGTATTTTATTCTTTTTGAAGCAGTTGTGAACAGGACTGTTTTTCTAATTTCCCTTTCTGTTCATTATTGGAGTATAAAAATACAACTGATTTCTGGACATTAATTTTATATCCTGCTACTTTGCTGAATTCATTTACCAGTTCTGTTAGTTTCTTGGTGGAATTCTTGGGGTTGTCTATGGACAGTACCATGTCATCTGCAAATAAAGACAGTTTTACTTCTTCCTTTCCAATTTGTATGCCTTTTATCTCTTCTTTTTGTCTGATTGCTGTGGCTAGGACTTCAAGTACTCTGTTGAATAAGAGAGATGAAAGCAGACATCCCTGTCTTGTTGTGATCTTAAGAGGAACGCTTGTAGTTTTTGTCCATTGAGTATGATGCTGGCAGTGGGTTTGTCATATATGGTCTTTTATTATGTTGATGTATAAAGTTCTTCCTTTGTTCCCCATTGCTGAGAGTTTTTATGATAAATGTGTGCTCGATTTTATGAAATGCTTTTTGTCTACTAATAAGATCATGTGCTTTTTTTATCCTTAATTTTTATGTGGTATGTCACGTTTATTGGTTTGAAGATATTGTATCATCCTTGTATTCTCAGAAAAAAAATTCCCTTTTGATCATGGTGTATGATTTTTTGATGCATTGTTGTATTCTGTTTGCTTATATTTTTGTTTTGAGGATTTCAGCATCTATGTTCATGAGGTATATTGGTCTGTAATTTTCTGTGTTTGTAGTGTCTGTATCTAGTTTTAGAACTAGGATAATTTTGGCCTCATAAAATATGTTTGGGAGCCTTTTCTCTTGTTCAATTTTTTGAAATAGTGTGAGAAGGAAAGATGTTCTTGGAATATTTGGTAAAAATCACCTATAAAGCCATTGATTTAGGGATTTTGTCTATTGGGAGTTTTTTTATTTCTGCTTCAATTTTACTAGGTGTAATTTGTCCATTCAGATTCTCTGATTCTTTGTAATTTAGTTTTGGAAGGTTGTATGTTTCTAGGAATTTATCAATTTTGTCCATGTTGTCCCATTTGTTGGTATATAGTTGTTCATAATATTTTCTTACAATTGTTTGGATTTCTTTGGTGTCAGTTGGTATTTCTCCTCTTTCATTTCTGATTTTATTTATTTTAATCCTCCCTTTTTTTCTTGATGACTCTGGTTATAAGTGTGTTGTTTATGCTCTTTATATATTTTGGAAATTAACCTCTTGTCAGATATGTCATTGGCAAATATGTTTTCTTATTCACTGGTTTCCTTTTCATTTTGTTGATGGTTTCTTTTGCTGTTCAAAATCTGGTAAGTACTTCTAAAGACCACGTTTAGCTATTGTTTTTTTCTCTTCTTAACCTGCTATATCATTGTTGTTTCCCACTACCCCATCATCATAATTAATTCTAATTTGTTTCCATCCCCATCACTGCATTCACCAAAGTCACCTATGAGTCCTTGTCAAACCAAATAATTAGTTCTTACACATTGTCTTTATGTTTTTCTGCATTTGGCTCTGTCAGTCAAGCACTAACTGTTGAAAATGTCTTTTATTTCATGACATCACACACTCTAGCATCTCCAATTATTTCTGAAAACTCCTTCTGAGCCTCTTTCAAAGGCAGGACTTCCAAAATACTATACTTTAAATAACATTATTTCTCAAAATGACACAAAATTCAAACCAGCTCCCAGTGTCCAAAGATGGAACAATTTGAGCCACAACACAAATAGCAACACTATTGGACTTTAACCAATGAATATAATAAATACATTCATGTCTAAAGTGTAAATAAGTGATTAAATAGAGTAAATCTTCCTTACAAAAAAAATCTAAATTATAAATATAAAATCGATTAATTCAAAAACATTCCATTAATGCACCACAATAACTGTTACTGTAGGCAAGATTCACTGATGGGTGTTAAAACATGAAGGAAAAACTTTAAGAAGAAACAGGATGTTTTTATAACCTCACAGTAACTTGCTCAAAATATTTACTAATTACTGGAAGGGTTTGACATATGTCTGAAAACTATTTGAATCTCCTCCATGTAGGAAGTAAAGATTAATTCACTTCATCTTGAGTGCAGGAAGAACTTAGTTAACTTGCTTCCAAAGAATGAAATATATGAAGGGGAAATAGTAATTTTACAATGGGGAGACCTGACAGACATCATCACTTTAATAATGATCAATGTTGACACCAATAGTTATAACTAAAGTTAATATCATGTGTTTCATGATACTACATTATGATTTGCATAACGCAAATATAATCATGAGAAAATAATAAACAAAGGGAAACTGAGGAATATTCTATAGTCATTTTCCAAATTGTCAAGGTTATGATAAAAGAAAGACAGAAACTATCACAGATTAAAGGAGATTAAGTAGATATAAAAATAAAATCAATGTGGGAAATACCTAATATTATATCCCTGCAACAGAAAAAAGACAATTAAAAAAGTGAAATTCAAATCAAGTCTGTAGTAGTATTACTAGTAATGAATCAGTGTTGATTTCTTAGTTTTGATAAATATATCATAGTTGCATAAAATGTAAAAAAAAAAAAACCAAATGAACAAAGAGAATTTATTCTTCAATGTTGCCTCTCTGAACTATAGCTCTTAGCATTCTTTATGTTGTCCTTGGGCAATATCCTTCAATATAATGATTTCAAATACCATTTATATGCTGATGAATCCTAAAATCTCTATTTTCACTCCAAAAGTTTTGTCTGGGTTTTAAATTTACTAAATGTATTGAGTAAACAAAGAAATGGATAAAGGAATGAATATAATTTCATATGCTTAACAGGTGTTTTTTAAGAAAACTAAGAGAAGCAACATTTTATAGTAAAAAGTCAGGATTTTGGAGCAAGATGCTAAAGTTTTGCATTTCATATTAATTTCTTTCTATCTGTGTTAGTTGAGAAAATTGTATCAAATCTATAATCTTTGGTTTCCTCATTTTAAAAATGGTGATGATAAACTAACCTATCTCACAAATTTTTGTAAAAGTGAAATAAATTCAATGTGTTTGAAAGCATTCTGTAAAGTGATAAATTCTATATAAATGCCACCTATTAGTCTTGTCAATCTACAGTTTGCTCTAATTTAGTCATAAAGAAGTCCATTTCACTTTAAAATTTTGACCAGGGAATTTTTTTTTAAAGCATGTCATGTCTATGGCTATAATTATTGGTGTATAGGACTAATTGCGCTCAAAAGTGGTTAACAGCATCTGCTAGGGGCTTTGTGGGTAAAATTGCCCACTTGTATCTTATTTTAAAGGTGTGATTAATCCTACAAAACTAATTGAGGACATAAAAAGGGAGAAAAATTGAGCTCAGTTAAGGTCTCACTCAGTGCCTTTACTCTAATCTTCTTTGCATTGGAAAGTGGAGCCTTCAAATGGGCATTCTTTTTTATTCTACACAGTGCTTAGAAATAACATAAATCATTCACCAGCTGCCATTCTCAAAAAAAGAAAAAAATATTTTTAAAGAAACTGCAAGGAACTTTAAAGTATAGAAGCTCCAGTCACAAAATGTAAGAAATGTCTTGTGTCAGAAGTGCCTAGCCTCAGGAAACCTTTCTTGAGTCCCTAAAACCCATTGTAATCACTAAACAGAAAATATAAACAATTAAAATAAAGTAAAAAGTCAGTTTTTAATCTCAGTTTCACTGTCCCACAGCTGGGTAATCTTTGGCATGTTTCTTTTACCATGTGAACATTAATTTTCTCCTGTGTAATGATAATCATCAGACTAAGTCACCTCAATCAATTCAATAAAAATGCTTTTAAAGACTAACCTTGCTGAATTGTTGTAGAAATGAAATAATATACAGTGTCCTGCAGAAGTAACACCTGCTTGAGTGTGGTTCCTAGGGTAATAATATGGGTGTAATAATTTATAGATTTAATTTGAACATTTTGCCTAACATTTCACATGGTGTGCATTGTTATATTCAGAATTACATGCTTATGATATTTAGTAAAATATTTTGTAATGAAAAGGGAGTGTTGTTCGTGCCAGACCCCTGTATATAAAAATATTTTTGTGGACAAATAGTACTGTGTGATCAGTTTGCTGTTATTAATCTGTTTCTACTTTCTTACTCATTTTTTAAGCCTATCCTCCAAAGAGGCAATTTATTTTTCTTGATACTCAGAAACAAGCTCTGGGAGTAACTCATTCATTCCATTACCAAAATTCCAATTATGAAACATTAACTATGAGCCTAAAAGAAATGGAAATGAGAGTATGGTATCAGATCCAAAACATCTAGCACCTCGTATGAAAAGTCTGGCCTATGCCCCAGAACACCATGCAGATAATTCTGGGTCTGGTACACCATACATTCAGTAGAAAACAGAACTTTCAATTTTCACTCTGTAATAGGAAGATGCACCCTATATGTGCTTAAAGTAGCTTCCATGCTGGGATAGACCTTACACATCATGTTATTTAGCATTTATTTTCCAGATTAAAAAAAGAGACTTAAGAAGGTTGAATGGCTTTCTCAAGATCGAATTTTCTCTTGGGGAATGGAATCTTGCTTGACATGCTATCAGAAGCTATTTCAAGACAATAATTCCTGCTCAGTGTATGAAAATTGTTTTAATGTAGTACCTTTACTCCTAGAAATGGAAACATGTTTGCTATCTTGGTTTAGTTATAGGCTCAGAAAATGCTGTTGTTTGTTGTATTTTTTCTGAAAAACTACATTCTTGAATAATTTGACAGTGATATCATTCAGGACAAGAAAAGAGTTCTGTAACTTTTTAAATAAATTGTAAAACTGTGTGAATACTATTATTAATAATAATAAGTAGTATTATTATTAACCACTTATTGAGCCTTTGTTCTAAATTCTATGCAAATCATTTAATGCACAAAATCTAAATGAGGCAGGTACTATTTTTATCCCAACTGAACAGAGAAGAAAATTAGACAGTATAAGTATTGAATAACTTACCTAAGAGCCTGAAAAATAGAGGATTCAAATTCTTTCTTATTACAGATTTAGTCATCTTAATTGATCAATTGATGGGTGGGTAAATGAATGGATGGATGCATGGATGGATGGATAAATACAAAGATGGATGGAAGGATAGGTGGGTAGATGGACAGAAAAAGTGCCTGGAGTTACTGTAGTCAATGAACATTCATCAGTTTTTATACTGTTGATTGTGGCCTAGATTTCAGTTGCTAATGTACCCAGAGAGGATGAGATGAAGCAGAATTTTCACTTGTTCCTACCTAAATGGGAATGAGCAGAAGTATATCCTTATTCTGCATCCTACATAAGCCCTAACATATATACAGGATGAGGTGTAATAATTCTATACTGTATAATTCGGAGATTTGAAAATTAATTACTAAGAAATTCCACCTCCTGTCTCACATCCTGTGACTATTCCCAGAGTGATATTAAACATATTTATAACAAGTAAGAAGCAGACAGTTGCCAAAAAGAAATAATCTGACACAGACTATAGAGCTGGGACTGGGTTCTGGAACAGTGCCAGCCTGTCCTGCATTTCTCTGGCTGGCATATGTTGGGAAGTTCCAGTGACCCAGGTGATCGTTTTAGTCTATCTAGACAGCAACTGGGTGACTCATAGAATTGGGTATTTATCAATTTTAAATTACTCTACCAATAAATATAATTGTATTAATGTGTATTAGCTGAATATCGTTCCAGTCTGTTGCTTCTGTCAGGGACTTCCATTTCTCAATGTAAATACAGATATAGAATGGCAAGAACAGTGACGTAAACATTGAGTGGAAACTAAACTTAGAGCTTATCCTGGGAGCAGTTTTGAGAGGGTTGAAGCACTAGAAAATAAAAAGACCATTAGATACAATAAAATAAGCCCACAAGGGGGAGATGTAGGGAGGAAAGATAAATATTTTATCTCAATTACAATTCTCCCACAGGCAGGTCTTGCTCATTTTCAAAAGTTCAGGAGTATCTACAGCTTAAAAATTGAGACAGGGAGGGGGAAGAAAATGGGAGTATAAGCATACTCCTTGAAATTTCAATCTTTTGATAGCCATCAAGCATATCATAGTGTGCGAAGGAAGGCAAGACAGGATATTTCTCTTCCCCCATATCCTCTGTGATTCTGTTCACAAGTGGCACTGAGAAGCCTAAAATATTGCTGCTTCAAGTCCTTTGTAGAAAGTGAGATAATATTTGTAAATGTTTTATATACTGAGCTGGAATGTAATTCAGGAGTCATTTAGTCCAACACTCTCTTTTACAGAGGAGTAAACTGTGTCAGAGAGAAAGTATCTAAATCACACAACCAATAATTAGAAGAACCCAGGATAGAGCCAAGGTTCTTGAATCTTAATCTGTTCAATATTTTGCTTCTTACTACCCCACACAACTTTTCCCTGATAAAATCTTCAAAGCTGTTGCAAATCAGTCACTTTATTCCCATTCCCAAGGTTTTGTGTGATACTGGACTATAGCACCTTTTTAGTTCAACAGCTTAACTAAGTTTGAAGGCATTTTTGGTAGATATAGTCCTGACTCCAAGACAGTTTGTTAAGATGACCTCTAATTGCTAACCCAATTCCAAAGTCCCCTGGGCAAATGCTTAAATAGCTGGTGCCTATTTTCATTTGTTAAGTCAGCATGCAATTCCAGCCTGGAAAACAAGCATTTTAAGTTTAAATGTGATTGATGGTTCTCATAGCTTATGCAAACATATCATTACTGCAGGTAGTTAACTGTAAAGTTAGAAGGTCATGAAGAAAAAGTTAGATGGTCTTGGTAAATAAAAAATAAACAAGTACCATAATTTATAGTGTTACTAATAGATATCCATTGTTAATACTGTGGTGGCCATCAGATCCATACCATGGGAAATAAATGGTATTTTTATTCGTTATCTGTCAGAATTTTACCCATCTTAGAGATTTACCATTTCTCTAAAAATTTACTGCACTACTGTATCATAGAGTATTTTATGTCTCTCATCACCCTATTTATTACACAATGGTTGGCTTGAACTTAAAATCATAGCCACAACAATTTCCCACATTAAAACCACATCCCAAATCTAAATCACTTTGAGTCTATATTTGTGCTTGCAGCTGAGATGTGACTTCTGTAGGCAGCATATGTTTGGGTTTGTTTGAGGATTCAGTCTGCTATGCTGTGCCTTTTTATTGGTGAGTTCAGCCCATTTACACTGAGAGGGATTATTGATGTGTGAGGATTTCCTATAACCATTTTATCTTTTCTGGTAGCTTTGTGCCTCCATCGGTTCTTTTCCTTTGTGTTTCTGTCTGTTGTTTTAGTTTAGTGGTATTCTGTGATTTTTTTCCCCTGTTAACTTTTTATGTTATGTGCCTCACTTCTGAATTTTTGTGTTTGTGGTTACCAGTCAGTTTATGGAAAATAAAGCTTTAGATACACATTCCTCATTTTCCTTTGTAAACTCAGACCTTTACCCCCCTTTTTTCATGTTTCTGTTGTCACAGTTTTTCTCTTTGCTGAGTTCATTTCTGAATTGCAGTGGCTGTTGTCTTTTTTCTTTCCTTTAAGTGTTTTTATCTTTTAAGCTTTGTGTTATATTTTGCTACATAATAATTATATTCTGAAAAAAAAAGAGTTCCAATTCCCTGCTTCTGTCCGTCTGCTAGTCATCCTACTCAGAGTTTTGTATCATTTTGTCTTTTTGTTTCAGGAAGAATAACTCCCTTTAGTATTTTCTGTAGAGGAGATCTTGCCATGAGTAATTCTGTCAGCATCTGTATGTCCACAAAAGGCTATATTTTTTTCATATCTAAAGAATAACTTTGCTGGATATATTAATCTTGGCTGGTTATTTCTCTTTCAATGGTTGATTATTTGATTCTGATCTCCTAGGTTATAGAATTTTTGCTGAAAAATCCAATAATAGTATAATAGGATTTCTTTTATAGGTTACTGTCTTCTTTTCCATGGCTGACTTGAGAATTATTTATCATTAATGTTTTAAAAAATATTTTATTTACTTATTTTTAGAGAGGGGAAGGGATGGAAAAAGAGAGGGAGAGAAACATCAATGTGTGGCTGCCTCTCATGTGCCCCCTACTGGGGACCTGGCCCACAACCCAGGCATGTGCCCTGACTGGGATTCAAACCCACAACCTTTTGGTTCACAGGTTCACGCTCAATCCACTGAGCTACACCAGGCAGGGCATAATGTTTAATAGTTTTAATATAATGTGCCTTGGGGAAGGTTTTTCTTGAATTAAAATAATTAGGTGTTTTGTTTGCTTCTTGGATTTGAAGATTTCATTTTTCTTATTAGCTATGTGTTTGAATAGGGTGTTCTCTTCTCCCAGTCCTCTTCTGGTAGGCTCGTTGTTCTTAGATTGCTCTTTCTGATGCTGTCCATTCTCATAGAATTCTTTTATGTATTTTTTACTCTCAAGTCTCTCTCCTTTCCAGTCTGTATCATTTCTAGATTTCTACCTTTGATATCACTAATGCTTTGCTCCATCTATTCAGTTCTATTTCCTGTTTGCTAGTTCACTTTTCGTCTCCTTTATTGAGTTCTCCGTTTCCAGAGTTTCTCTTTGGTTCTTTTTTAAAGTTTTAATCTCATGGGTAAAGTATACTTTTTGTTCATTGATTTTATTGGTAAGTGTATTAAACTGCCTATCTGTGTTTTTTGTATCGTTTGAGTCTTTTCAGAACTGCTGTCTTGCATTCTATGTCATTAAATCACATATTTCCATGTATTTAAATTTATTTTATGGAATTTTTAAATTTTCTCTCTGAGATATCTTGTTTCCTTGGTTTTTCATGGTATTGAATGGATTCTTTCTCTGCCTAGGCATCTATGAGAATAAAATCTTTCTTTTAAGAGTGATGCTTCTCTATTTAGCAAGCAGATAAGAAGTCTTTCTTTGATTTCCAGTAGGTGGTGCTGAAGTGCAACTTTTTAGTTTCTGTTGCAATTCCCTGGCTTCTGGGATCTCTGCAAAGCGGTTAATAAATGCCCAGTATTCTCAAGAGAGCTATGCATCTCCTCTGTGACCAGTTCCCCTCAGTTTTAGGGTACTACCCTTATAAGGGAATGCAGTAGGCAATAGGGTGCTGAGCCCATGAAATCCCAGCACAGTTTCTGCACCCAGACCCTAATGGCAGTGCTGCACTTCAGGATCTGTCCCAAGTGCCCTTCCTGGATTCAGCTGTGATGTGTGAGGGCGGGGTGAGCCAGGAGTAGTTGGCTGGTAAATTAGTGGATTTGTTCTCCCTTCAGTAACAGTGACTGCCAGGCTGACTCACCTCTGTATTACCATCTCTGTTACTGGGATTAGCCACAGCATGCAACTGGGGTAAAGATAGATAGTATATTCCATAAGTGGTGTTGGGAAAATTGGACAGATATGTGTGAAAAAAGTGAAACTATAGACCACCTTATTACACCATATACAAAAATAAACTCAAAATGGTTTAAAGAATTAAGTATAAGACTTGAAACCATAAAAATCTTAGAAAAAAAACATAGGCAGTAAAATCTTGAACATTTCTCGGAGCAATATTTTTTCTGATACATCTTCTCAAATAAAGGAAAAAATAAAAATTAAATATGGGACCACATTAAACTAAAAGCTTTTTGCACAGCAAAGGAAACCATCACCAAAGTGTTATGACAATCCACTGAATGGGAGAACATATTCCCCAAAATATCTGATAAGGGGCTAATCAGAAAATGTATCAAGAACTAATACAACTCAACTCTAGGAAGACAAACAATCCTAAAAACAGACAAAGGGCCTGAATAGACACTTCTCCAAAGAGGACATAGAGATGGCTGATAGACATATGAGAAAATGCTCAACATCACTAGCCATCAGAGAGATGCAAATTAAAATCACAGTGAGATACCACTTCACACCTGTCAGAATGGTTGTCGTCAATAAATCAATGAACAACAAATGCTGGTGAGGATGTGGAGAAAGGAGAGTACTTTTGTTCTGTTGGTGGAAATACAGACTGGTGCAGCCATGTGGAAAGCAGTATGGAGATACTGCAAAAAATTAACAATAAACTTATTATATGACCCAGCAATTCCATTTCTGAGAATATATCCAAAGAAACCCAAAACACTGATTTGAAAGAATATATGTACCCCTATGTTCATTGCAGGGATATTTATAATAGCCAAGATATGGAAACAGCCCAAGTGTCCATCAATAGATGAGTGGATAAAAAAGAATCAGTGTACATTTACACAATGGAATACTACTCACAAGCAAAAAGGAAGGAAATTTTATCTTTTGCAACAGTATGGCTAGACCTGGAGAGTATTATGCTAAGTGAAATAAACCAGGTAAAGAAAGAAAAGTACCATATGATTTCACTTATATGTGAAATTAAATGAACAAAATATGCAAACAAATTAGAAACTGATGCATAGATACTGAGAACAGACTGACAGCTGTCAGAGAAAAAAGGTGAACAATACAAAGTCAATAAACAAAAATCAGTTGTATTTCTATAATCTGATAGCAAACTATATGTAAAAGAAAAAAGAAAACAATTGATAATACTATCAAAAATAGCATAACACTTCATAGTAAATTTAACCCAGGAAGTGGGTGATCTATACAATGTAAAAAACTGCAAGACTCTGATTAAAGTAATTAAAAATAACTATAATAAATGGGAAAATATGCTTATGGATTATAAAAATTAATATTGTTAAAATACTCATGCTACCCAAAGCCATCTATAGATTCACTGCAATTCCAATCAAAATTATACTGGCATTTTTACAGAAATTGAAAAAAATTCAACCTTGAGAAATAGGAACAAAGCTAGAAGTATCATACTTCCTGATTTCAAAGTACACAACAAAGCTGTAATTAAAAAAGTATGGTAACGCCATCAAAATAGAGTCATAGAAAAATGGAACAGAATGGAGTCTAGAAATTACCCAAGTATAGATGGTCATCTCATATTTGACAAGGGAGCCAGGAATATTTAATGTGGAAAGGTAGTCTCTTTAATAAATGATATTGGGAAAACTAAATAACCACATGCTGGAAAGGTAGTCTCTTTAATAAATGATATTGGGAAAACTAAATAACCACATGCAGATAAAACGGAAACTGAACCTTTATATCACATTATTCATAAAAATTAACTTGAAATTAATGACTTAAATCTAAGAGCCCTAACCATATAACACCTAGGGGGGAAAAAAAGGAAAAACATTCCTTGATATTGGTGTTGGGAACATTTTTTATGTGATACCAATAGTCCAGGCAACAAAAGCAAAGATAAACAAATGTAACGTTAAAGCAAAATCCTTTTGCAGTAAAATAAAATTGTCAACAAAATGAAAATGCAACCTCTAAGGCATAACTGAAAATATTTCTAGACTATGTATCTGATAAGGAGTCAATATTCAAGGTATAGAAGGAACTGATAAAAGTCAACAACAAAAAAAAATCCAAATCAATTAAAAAGGGCAGAAGTCCTGAGTAGACATTTTTCCAGAGAAGATATACAAATAGTCAACAGTTACATGAGAATATGTCCAACATCAGGAATCAGAGAATTGCATATCAAAACTGCAATGAGATATTGTCTCACAACCATTAGGATGGCTATGATGAAAAATTAATGGTAAGTGTTGGCAATGATGTAGGTAAGTTGGAATACTTTTGCATTTTTGTAAGGAATATAAAATAATGCTGCTGTTATGAAAAGCAGTATGAAAGTTTATTAAAAAAATTTAAACAGAATTATATGATCCAGCAATCCCACTTCAGTATGGATAGAAGAAATTAAAATCACCATCTCAAGTAGATATCTGTATCCCTATGTTCATTACACATTTATTCACATAAACAAAGCATGGAAACAACCATAAGTGTTGATGAATGAATGAATGAATGAATGAGTAAAATATATATTTATATATATGTGTGTTTATATATATAAGTATATTCACACATATATATGAAAATCTGTGTATAACTTCAGTCACTTGTCTGCAAATGTAGTCTCCTAACTGCCAGTTGACCCTTGAATAACACAGGTTTCAACTCAATGGGTGAATTGTAAAAACAAATCCATGTGTAAGGTTATCCACACAGTTTAAACTCATATTAATAAATATAAATAGTTACAGTCACTATTGACCCAATTTAAGTGTGTTTTTTCCATTAACACTGTTGATATTATCTCATAGTTTAACATAATTTGAAGCAGATCATAGAGTAAAAAATATTTTATTCAAAACTGGCACAAAAATTTAAGAACCATATTTTAATGGCAGTGTGTATATGAATAATTAGAAATCTGGCAGAATAATAACTTGAAATAAAAACTATATTCCCTATCACATGATCTTGGACATTTGCTTCTTTCTTCCCTTATTTGGACATTTGCTTCTTTCTTCCTTTATTTAGCTAGAATCTGTTTTAATTTGCAAAGAACAGCAGACCACCATACACACACACACACACACACACACACACACACACAGTTTCTTGGCTTTTTAGTTTTATCCTCAATGGGAAAACCAAAAGAATTCAGACCTTGAACAAATAAATGATAAATTTTGAGATTACCTATTGATAAAAACTACCCCAGATCTCTATTTCCAAGCTAGTTAAAGGTTTCCATTGAAGAAGAGAGTCAAAAGAAAAGAAGAGACATTAAAAGTCCCTCAAAGGGTGTTTAGGCACCATGCCACACAACATGCCCTAGAGCATAGGTGTCAAACACAAGGCTCGAGGGCTGAGTCCAGCCCTCCACCTTGTTTTATCCAGACCAGCACCTTGTTTCTACCCAGCAGCAGTGCTGAGCTCTCACTTAACAGTTAAGGAGTAGTTACATTTATACAGCCCTAAAGTTACATTCTGCCCTTTGAAGGCAACTGCAAGGCTGATGTGGCCCCTGGTGAAAATGAGTTTGACACCCCTGCCCTAGATAAACCCTGTTAGCAGTGGTGCTAGTGCTATAACAGTAGATTACTTAGATAGGTTTAGGAAATCTAAAAGGAAAGATGGACCAATGTCTAGACTTTGTCATAAGGCAGGTCCTTAAGACTAGGCAAAATGTCTAGGCTGTTACGTCTAGGCAAAAAGAGTCTTAGACAAGATTCAGACAGTTAGCTATCACCCAACATGTCAGTATAATATCAGGATGGTACAACACTCATCTATAGGCTGTTGAAGAGGCTAAAACCAGAGCCAGATCCCATAATGCATTGCTTTATGTAATCCCTGCCTATCATCAATTCCAGAATTTAGATGTAAAACTGCAGAAATTAACTAAAATACTATTTCCATTGTTGAGAAGTTATATAAAAAGTTTGAAATAAAGCAAACAAAATAAGTACATATTCTTTCAATATATTTAATTGTGATGCTGAAAATGAAGGTCTGTAATAAAATAAGGAGGTTACACCAGATTGCAAATTTATGTACTCATTGGGAGAGTATTGCAAAAAAGTAAAATGTCAGCCCAACTAAATAATGTACTTATGGCTTAGTTGACCTCCATCTGGCAACAGATTCTTATCTGTTGTAGACAGTAATGGTTTGTGGACTCTCAGGTAAATCATTTAGCACATTTTATGTGCACACTGTAGAGGTTTATCATTTTGACAAGTGATGCTTATGTTTATTTCAGTAACCAAAATTATTGTTGAAAAGTGGGACAAAGGAGTCATGTTGCACAATGTTGGGTTACTTAAAGAACAAGTGAAATTAAGGCATCTGTAAAGAAGAATAAAAACATGATCCTGAGAATGCATCTTGTTTTTTGTTTGTTTGTTTGTTTGTGTTGTTTTGGTCCTCTCCCAAAAATTTGAGAGGTGGTAATGCTGGCACAAGCTAGAAGGATGGATCTCAATCACTGCCCTTTATTTCTTGAGGCCACTCAATAATGATAATGGTTATATTTGTCAAGGAGGAAGGAAAAACCTTGAAGTGGTTTGCCCTGGTTAATAGCAAGAAAGAAGTGGCTGCCAGACTCACACATTAAATATTGATGCATTTGAAAGTGTTCAGAAGCCACATGTATCTCCAGTAAAATGAATAACTTTTATTGACTGGCATATGTGCCATATTTCTGTTCTTTACAAAGTATTTTCATTTTTTTTTCACTTCATTTGATCCTGCTTGTCCTGCACCACACTTTTTGTCATTCAACAGCCAAATGTGATCAGCTCATTATACAGCTGGGGAAACTGTACCTCAGAAAGCTGAGGTGATTCACTGAAGGCCATGCACCTAAAAGAGACAGAGCCAGATAGACGTCTCCCCTCCCGCCCCAACGCCTCCTGTGTTTACAAGTGATTGTATTTCAACTCTTCATTTGCAGGCTCATTGCACTAGGACTCACTGTACATCATAGTACACACACTATATTATGGCAATTAATTCCTTAATCTAGCCCACAAAAACTTATTTTATGCACGTGTAGATGAATTAAAGCATTTCAAAATTTAACCACCACACCCTTTAAGTCAAATATCAAAATAATTTTATTTACACTAGTTATATGGTATTTAGTAATGTCTTGCCTTGTATTATAAATATGATTACACCTGAGAGCAGAAATCATGCTTAATCATATCCTACCTTTTGATGGTACTTAACGATAACACTGCTTTACAGCATGGAAGCCATTTGATATTTGTCAAATTGGCTAGTACAGTCTGTAGCACTGTTTTACTTGCTTAGCTCAAAGTTACCATTACTCAGTAATTTTTGTAATCAGACACAGCTGGCCTTCAATTTAAGTCTTAGAACTTTTTGAGTGATAATTAGCAAGTTCTTCAAGTTCTTCCACCCTTCTGAACCTTGGTTTTCTTATATTAAGAACTAGGGATAAGCCCTGGGCTGGTGTAGCTCACTGGATTGAGCGTGGGCCACAAACCAAAGGGTTGCCATTTCGATTTCTAGTCAGAGCACATTCCTAGCTTGCAATTCAGGTCCTCAGTAGGGGCCAGGTGAGAGTCAACCACGCATTGATATTTCTCTCCCTCTCTTTCTCCCTCCCTTCCCCTCTCTAAAAATAAAGAAAGAAAAGAAAAGAAAAGAATTAGAGATAATATATGCATTAAATAATATCCTTTAGTGAAAATTCTTAGTACAGTATTAATAGTGCATTATAGAATATTAATAAATGTTACCTTTTATTTCCCCAAGAATATTTATATAAATTTATATAAATATGGCACATATGCCTACACTTGTACAGTATAGGTATGTACAACACATATACTATGCACTTATAAGTGTAATTAAATGCATGGAATATTTTAAGTTAAATTGTCTGCAGAAGCCCACTCAGGGATGCCAGGCAGTTGTCTGTCCCTGCTTCCTACTACTCGTTTTGTTCTCGTGCTTGCACTTGTGAAAGAAATTACTCCTTTTTCCACTCCCTCTCCTTTTCGGTATATAATCTGTAAGAGAAAAACAAGAGTAATAACAACTGCTAGTTATGGAGTGACTACCATGTGTCAGCATATTCCTAGGCACTTTTCACCCATAATCTCATTTAATATACACTACAACTTTTAAGAGAGATGCCATTAACTTTATTTTACAGGAAAGGGAAGTGATTATCAAAGAGATTTAGAAACTACCAATCACAGAGAGTTCATTTGTGGCAGAATCTAAGTTTAACCTAAGTTTCTTAGATTATAAAACTCCATCCTCTTTCTACTACATGAATTAAGCATGATTAATTAGCATTTCAAAACCAAAATCATATTTATACTTAGTTATCTATTCTTGCCATTTTATACCAAGGAGTAGGGGCATAGGCTGAGAGGTGAAAATAAGGATTCTTTAAGTAGACTCATACGATAAATTTATGGGGCAGAGAAGCTTGGATTGGTATAAAATAGCAATGTTAGAAAATGAGAAGAGACTCTTTCAGGTTTAATTCCCAGGAGTTCCCATGCCATGGAAAAATATGCCCAAGATTTAGGGTGGACCACAAGGTCGCAGGTTCACACTACAGAGTGAAACAGGGAAAGAGGACTAAAGAACACTTCCAAATTCTGAAAACAAAAGAAGAATGAGAATTTCTTGACAATTCTCATTGACAATGAGACAATATAGCGTTTATTTAAGTACAAGTACTGTGGAATAATACAGACTAAGTTTGGATTTTTGGTTTGTCACTTTTCATTTGAATGACCTTGGGGAAATTAGTTAATTTCTTCAAACCCAATTTTTCTCATCTATATGACATGAACAATAGTAGTACCTATAACATTAGATTATTGTGATAATTAAATGAATTAGTGAATATAAACAATTTAGACAGTACCTGCTACAGAGTGAACTTTCAATAAACATTAGCCATTATGATGATGATGATAATGATGATACGATAATGGAGGTGGTGGTTACTGTTATATTTATTAAGATTTTATTCATTTGTTTACTTTTAAAGAGAGGGGAAGGGAAGAAGAAAGAGAGAGAAAGAAGTATCAATGTGTGGTTGCCTCTCACATTTCCCCTGCTGGGGACCTGGCCTGCAATGCAGGCATATGCCCTGACTAGGAATTGAACTGGTGAACCTTCTGTTTACAGGCTAGCGCTCAATCCACTGAGCCACACCAGCCAGGACTGTTACTGTTATTAGTATCACCCGTTTACAATGATATCTCAGGATTTGTGGAAGCTGTCCATGTGTAAGGGACACAAATCTAGTATATGTAATATTTAAATGAAATCATTGTTTATTATTTTCTCTATTTGCATTCACTAAATACCCAGAAGCCCAGGGAAAGTGCAAAGAGAACAAGAATGAAAGCTGGCCTGTGATCCTAAATATATCCACAGATGTTCTATGAAGTTAATAATTATTTGACAGAGAATTCATGAGTTTACTCTAGCATTAATATCAAATTTCCTTTAAAAACGTAAGAAAAAAGGGCTCTAACTTTCAAAGAGTAAATGCTCCACACATCCAAAGATAAGATCATAGGAGCGGTGTAGCTATTTGAATGAAACACAAGCTCGCAGTAGATGATGTCAGGAGATGGATTTCATCACTACCAGTGGTTAGTAATTTCTTTGCTTCTTCACTCAGGCATAAACACATTCTGACATTCTGCTGGCGATAGAATTTGGAATATAATCCTGTAATCTTTTCCAAGAATTATGCTGTAATCATAGATTTTTTAATAGGAGTTATGACATAAGAGTTTGCTTAATGTCTAACACAAATGGTAGACAAAGTCAGGAAAACAAGTCACTTAGAGGACCTACATTTTGAGGCTGTCTACCACTTCTTAAGTTTAGTTAAATGGTCAGTCAGCCTTTCTCTAAAGGGATAATTGGAGAAAAATGGGGAGGAGACTGATGGATACAGCCCACACATTGTTGCAAAATTACAGTTATTGTTTCCCCTCTACACACACAAACACTTCACACAGCTTTATACAGTTCACGCCACAAAACATACCAAGCAAACAAATGACACATTAGTTAAGAGGCCTTCCATTTTACTTTGACAGTTCATGATAATGGAATTTAATTGTGGAAAAAGCAGAATAATTTTAGCTGAATGTCATTTGGTTCATTCAAACTGGGAATCAGAGACGTTTTTAACAAAGGTTTTGAAACTTCTTTTGAAATCAGGAAGCTGCTATGCACAGATAAGAGGAGAGGTTTGAGGATTCTCTATCAGAAATTTCAAGGTTTTTTTCCATCTGCTTTTTCACATTAACTGGTAATTATCCAGAAAAGCACATAATAGTGCAGAAATACAGAAGCCAACAAAGGTTTTCCTAAGATATGTAAATTGTCAGTGATCGGTAAGGAGCAATAGAAAGGCTTTCTACAGCACAATTATTTATGCCATTTTAGTTTGCTTTTAGGTAACAGTGATGGCCTGTTACAGAGCAGCTTCTTATCATGGGTCCCGCACATTAGTTTCCATCAGTGACTACTAAGAAAATGTGGCAAAAATGTTGCTTAAAGGGCTGGTGTTGTCCCTCATATACAACTTGTTTTCTGAAAAACAATATTTTGAGGATCAGGCTGTCACATTAAACAATAAAAGTTTCCTTCAATTTTCCAGTATGTCATTAGTATTAGAGACTTTCAATTTAATTTACTTGACATGATGACTTCGATTACACTATGAATGTGGAACTTATCAGGACCCTATATAATAGAATCAAACCATGTATCCCATGGTTAAACCATAAATGTTTTGGGAGGACCTCTTTGGTGTTCACTGCAGTTTGGCTTCTTTACAGATTGTTTCCTGACCCATAAAGATTTCCCAGAGTGCACTGCAAGGGATGTCTTGGCAAATCTGACTTACCCAGAATCCTGGCTTCATTCAGCTCATACTTGCTCTGGTCTCTTACACTGCCACAGTTTTGCAATTCTTTTGTATGCAAAAAGAGTTGAATAAGCAATACTAATAGTATAAAAATAGAACAGGTATAATGTTATTACTTATACTGCATGCTATTAAACATAAATACATTAACTTGTCTACCTTCACAACAATGCTTTGAGATGCTTATTATTCTCCCAAATTTACAGCTGAGAAGAGACTCAGAAAAGCTCATGAACTTGTTCAAGAAAGCACCTTGTAAATATAAAATTAGAGTTTAGGTTTTAGGTCTACTTCATTTTTGAGACCCATTCTCTTAATCACACAATAATATTTCTACAGTGAGTATTGGTTGAATGAATGAATGAATGAATGATGACAGCCCTTACCATTTACCTCTCTCCAGAATTTCCTTCTACCTCTGCCTAATCCTCCACTGTATTAGCGCATTCAGTTACTCTCTATTTCCAGCCTTAAGTCTGTCTTCTGGTTCTGTATCTCTCTTAAGCAAAATGATTCTTTGGCAAGCCTTACATATAAAACCCCACACTTGAGATGACCCCTGAAGTCTGTCCTGTCAGAGCCTACCCATATGGGTTGCCACACACTATTCTTCACTCCTCTATGGAGGGTACACTTGCTTAATAAAAATATATTTGATTCTAAATATCAATTTATTTAAATTTAAACTTTCCATAAAAAGAATATTCATGAGACTGAACTCTTTGTCACTCGTTAGTCTAAATAGTAACACTTATATGTAAATGGCTATCTTCAGTTAAAAACAATTATGTAATGTTTTTTCAATTTTTTTCTGCCAAGACAAGATATTGTTCCAAAAATTGATTTAATTTTATTTCTTCTCCCTTGTTTCCTCAAATATCACCATCTCTAAGGAAATACCAAATGTCTCTGAAAAATGAAACAAAAGAATTAAACCTTAAGTGTTTAAATTTAAATTAAACCTTCATCTCCCAAGCCCCCTCACCATTTTAGTTGTGCATTTAGACTTCTTAGAATATTGGAGTAGAAAGGCATAATTATGAATTCCACCTCATTTAGAGTTTTACAGGTGAGATAAGTGAAGTTAATAAAGGCAAAGCAGCAACATTCATCAGTGGTTTGAAGAGGAATGATGTACAAGACATATTTGACATACCCCCCCATTCCATCTACCTGAAATTGCTCTACCCAATTTTTTTTGCAAAAGGAAGCAATGCCATGCTGGTGTTCTTCTATGGTGTTTGGTTATACAAAAATGACAACAGAGCAAACCAGATTGGTCACATGACCCAAGGGTCCATAAACTGTCTAGAAGCCCATGATGTGAATGGCCAAAAGGAGATTTACCAAATAATACTTAACTAAACAGTTATATAAAATGTGTCAGATTCCTAAATTTAGACTGTACAATATAAGAATGTTTAGTAGCAAGTGAGAGAATAGTGAAAACACTGGAAATTTGTAGGAGACTGTTCTGTGTGGCGAGGGCCCAGCTCCCACTCAGAGATGCACAGGACCCACGCCCACGGATAGGTTCTCCCATGGGGAATCAGGCCTGCAATATGCCTAGGCTGCTATGAGTCTTGCTTTTTGCTAAAACTCTCTCACCCTGAATTGAGGACATTTACTGCAAAGCAACTTGCTAAAATCCATTCTAAACCTTCCAAGAATGGGTGTAACCTGTTCAACCACTTTTGACTTTTCATTTGCAAATATCCCTCTTCTGTGATGTGATTAGCAGTACTGGCTCCTTTGTTTCTATAAAAGGCAACCACCTAAAGCGTACCTGCATATAGAAAATGAGGACCATCATGTAATGTGCCCAGAGATAGAAATAAAGGCCTGTCACGGCGGAGGCCGCAGCTTTTGCTCCCCTTGAGAGAAAATCTATGCTGTTCCTTTTCCTCCACCAGTCTCGGTAGTCCCTGTGAATGTCTCATTTCATCCATAATGACGCAGACAGTGTGGGTTGGTGTCTGCTTCAGAAATTTTTAAAATCCCATGATAGAATTAACTATGCTATGTGAGAAAGAATGAAAGAGAGAGACAGATGATTTTTAGATCTGAAATTTAAACCTAAATTTAATTGTCACAAGGACTCTTGGTTTCACCTGCATCCACTGAAAAATATTTTTAAACCAGATTTTGTTCCTACATACTGATTTTCTCATAAAGAAAAATAAATAAATTTGGACATTTACCTTAAACCACTCAGAAGATTTAGCTCAACATAGATTAAGCACTTAAACATATGATCCAAAACTTTAAGACTCTTAGAAAAAACATAGGAAGTAAGCTCATTGCCAATGGTCTTGGCAATAGTTTTTTGGGTGTGACACCAAATGTTTAAGCAACAAAAGCAAAAATCAGCACATGAGACTACGTCTAACTGGGAAGCTTCTGCACAGCAAAAGAAACGATCAGCAAGATGAAAAGGCAATCTAAAGAATGGGAAAAATATTTGAAAGCTCCATGTTGCATTAGGTGTTGATATGTAAATATATAAAGAATTCGTACAACTCAATAACAAAACAAGCAAACAATCAGATTTTAAAAATAGAGTAACTGAATGGAAAAAAATTCCTAAACAAGACATACAAATGTCAAACAGGTACATGAAAAGATGACCAACATCATCAGGACATTGAATGTAAATCAAAACCTCAATGTGGCATTATTTCACACCTGTTAGAATGGCTATCAAAAGATAGATGGATGGCAAATGTTGGTAAAGATGTGGGAAAAAATAGAACCACACTATGATTTAGCAATCTTAGCTTTTACGGATATATCCAAGAGAAATAAACTAGATATTAGAAAGACATCCCCACCTCCATGTTCATTGAAACATTATTCACAGTAGCCGAGATATGGGAAGCACCCAAACATCTGTCAGTGGATCAATGATAAAGAAGAGACACACACAATGGAATGGAATATTATTTAGCTATGAGAAAGAAGTAAATCTTGCTATTTGTGAAAAATGTGGATGGGCCTTGAGGGCATTGTGCTGAGTGAGATAAGTCAGACGAAGAAAACAAATACTGCATGGTACATTCTGTGTGGAATCTACAAAACTAAACTCATAGAGGGGAAGAATAGAATGGCAGCTGCCAGGGACTGGTGGGTGGTAAATTGGGGAGATGCTGGTCAAAGGATACAAACTTGCAATGAGAAAAAAAATTTGGAGATATATCTCCAAATAACAAATGCACAGCATTGTTATTGCAGTTAACAATGTATATGGCATGATATACTTTGAACTTGCTAAGAGACTATATCTTAAATTTTTTAACCACAAAAATAAATGATAATTATAATATGTAATGGAGGCGTTATCTAATACTATGATGGTAATCATATTGGAATATATTGACATAGCAAATCAACACACTGTACATCTTAAACTTACACAGTGTTATATGTTAATTATATCTCAATTTTTAAAAAGGCAACAACAAAAACAGTTTGCCCACAGTGGTTTCTGGGGGGAAAAATGTGCTCTAGACTAAAACCAATATACATTGACTTTCATCACAGTGTCTCCTGTTTTTTTTTTATAGCCTATGACTAATCAAAGCCTTTCTTTACACATACTCTGTGCTCTGAAAGTGGTAATAGCTGTATATCAAAGCTATACCTTTGATCTAAGTATTGTAACACAGCAAAAACACATAATACATCATTGTTTTACGTTACTTTAGCCTAAGGCCATCTGAGTTGGCAGTTGTTATTTGCATGGTAAGAAATGACAACATTGCCAAACCAATTTAGAAATGATTTTTTTTTCCTGTCAAGACCTGGGATATAGAATTTCAAAGGCACATGAATTTGTGGATTATAAACTTTTATAAAGTGACTGGAAGAAAGAATGTTCATCTAGTCACTTTATAAACTTATGTACATAAAACAATAGAATGTTCATCCAGGTACTTTGTAGGAGAAAGAGTAGTCTTGAATTTCTCAACAACCACACAGACAATGCCAATAAAGTTATACTTATGTCACCCAGATTTTTTTATTTTTCTAGGAAAATGACACTTTGTATTTCTATGGGATTTGTGATTCAAAGCACCTTCACCTGCATCTGTCTTGGCATAGAAAACAAAACCAAATAAAATAAATCCATATTATCAGTATTTTAGGACCTAGATAGTTATCCAGATTACCTCATTTAACTAGATCTCTTAATACACCTGAATTTGCAAGTTAATTGATTTTTTAGAAGAAATTGTTTTTCGAACATGATAAAGGAAAATTGACAGCAGAAATTTAGACCAAGTTCCATTTTGTTGCATTTGAGAGTCTCTTTAGGTCAGTTAACATTCAGGTTAACCTTCTATATATCTTATCATAAACTTATGTACATAAAACAATAGCATGCTTTTTTTCCAAGTAGAAAGTAAAGATTTTCAAATAATGCAATACGACTATCACTGATGATAATCTACTTCAAATGAGTCCTTTTATCACTTAATATCTGTTAATCACTCAACCAAGGCTTTTGATTCATTTATATGTAAAAGTAGAAATTTGATTTTTGCTGTGACTGTTAGTTTATTGTATTCATGAATTTCAGTAAGTTTACTCTAGCACTGTGCCTTAAACAGAGTAAGCATTTCATGGATTTTTGACTGAATGAAGTCATTACTTTCTCTGATCCGTAAAGGTTTGCCACCTTCTTTTGAATGGCTCAGAAACTATCCTAAAGGAGAAATCCTTCAATTTATTATTAACCAATGTAACCCCAATAAATTCAATAAGGAGTTAATCAATCAATTAGCAAAATTACAGGGGCTGGTGAATGAGAAAAAGAGACTGAATTATTAATCTGTTAATCACTGCTGGGCAGCTAACAGACTTCTCACATTCGTGTTCGGATTGTTAAAATTTTGGATTAATTTCCAGGTGGCTATTTCCGCAGATCATTTTAGCCAACACCATCTAACCCCGGGAGCCTCTCTTGTTTACAACATGGGCTTTCTGGACAGCTGCCCAGAACCAATCTACAGAAGTGGACATTTTTTTATGCAGCCTCTACACCTATGCCAGAGCTGGCTCCATACAACTTCTCTCCCTTGCAAAAAGCTAATGTAATTTTTTTCAGATTACTTCTTCCCCCTCCCTCCTACCTCATGTATAAAAAAGCTTCCAGAACTGTGGGACAGTGGATGTACTGTCTTTTGTAATTTGTTATGCTTCTGGTGTAGACTCCATTACCCAAGGGCAGTCTTCTTCTTAGGCAAGCATGTTTGGCTCAGTAAAATCTTACTTTAAAAAATACTTTAGCCATAAAAGTTAAAGATTTTTAGTTTAATAAGATTTTTCCATGATATTCTCTAAAATTAACTGTAGCTTGATTTTTCCCTTGGTAATCCAAACATCAAGGATTCAAAAAGTTAGAGAATCCAGAAAATTTGTTGTGAGGATATATTTTAAAGAAGCACATGCACTGTACAAAATAAGTAAGTTCCAGAAGTAGCAATTCATGTGTAGTGAATACTGCAGATATAAAAATGGATGGATTTGGGTTTACTTTACTTAAAAGAAAAACAATCATCATCCTCACTACCTTTTTCTTATAGTTACAAAGAATTTTTTTTTCCATTTTGATAAGGACTTTAAAATCTATTAGCAAGTGTCAAATATGCAATATGGTACTATTAACTATAGTCACTGTGCTGTACATTGTAGCTCTAAGACTTATTTTATAACTGGATGATTATAACATTTTTATCCCATTTATCCATTTTGTCCACCCTGATTCCCTGCCTCTGGCAAAAGAAAAGATGTTACTGCTTTTGGGGGGCACAGACAATTTAGAGAAATATGAACCACAATATACTCTAGATAAGAATTTTAGGTTTTTGACTGACTGAGAGTTAAACACACATCTATTTTGTGAAACACTTATTCATTCCACTCTTCACTCATGCTCCAATCGCACTGGTCTTCTTTTTTTTTTGGGGGGGGAGGATGTTTGTATTTTTTTAAGGATTTATTTTTAGGCAGAAGGGAAGGGAGAGAGAAAGAGGGAGAGAAACATCAACGTGTGGTTGCCTCCAATGTGTCCCCTGATGAGGACATGGCCTGCAACATAGGCATGTGCCCTGACCAGGAATCGAACCAGCCACCCTCTGGTTTGTAGGCCAACACTCAACCACTGAGCCACACCAGCCAAGGCCACACTGGTCTTCTTTCAATTCTCATACACACAAAGTACCTAAAGTTCTTCCCTTTTTCAGACATTTTTTACACTTTGTTTTTATGAGATAAAATGTCACATTTTCTTTGTCAATACAGTGCCTATCGCATAGTATTCATTCATTACACATGAGTTGAATAAATAAAAAAATGAGTGAAGGAATAAGTAAATGAATTCTCAGTAAAAGAGAAGGAAGCAAATTGAAATCACTATAAGGAACTTCAGCCAAAATGATGGTGTAGGTAAACACAGCTCGCCTTCTTGCACAACCACATCAAAATTACAACTAAACCATAGAACAACCATTATTCAGAACTGTCAGAAACTGAGCTGAATCGAAGTCCTACAATTATGAAATAAATTAAAGAAGAAACCACATCGAGACTTGCAGGAGGGGCAGAGATGTGGAACAGACTGGTCCTACAACATGTGTGGCAGATAAAAATGGAAAGGAATGTCTCGGGAGTGAGGAGTCCCAGCCCCACACCAGGACCCCTAGCCCAGGGTTCCAGTGCCAGGCAGATAAATCCTCACAATTTGTGGCTATAAAAACCAGCAGGGATTGAGACAGTGGAAGATAGAAGCTTCTGGAATCCAGGCAGTTCCTACTAAAAGGTCCAAACAGAGACTCAGACTCCCTTACTCTGTGGTCCAGTGTGGGCATAGTAGGCTAAAAGGCACTGGAGAGGAACTGAATTGTCTGGCATTGGTACTAAAGCTGCAAGAGCAGCTTTCTCCCAGACAGAAGTGCTGGCAGAGGCCATTGTTTCTTTTCTGAAACATCCCCCCCCCCCGCTATGGAGCAGGCAGGCAGGCACCATTATCTGAGTTTACATTAACCTGGCTCACACTGTTTATCTAACCTGGTGATTCGCTGAGACCCTGCCCCACCCAACTTTCACTTGCCCATCCTGTTTCCAGTGGCTTTTCCATATGAATTGCTTGTCTTGGCACACACTTCAGATTTTCCTAAATTATCTCAAACAAGCAACACCTGGCTTCAGTGAGCTCCGTTATCTCTCACTACGTTGCCCCAGGCCCTGGCACTAGCAGCAGCCCACCTTCATTCACAGCTTGGCTTCTCCTGGGCACCTCCAAGCCCAGCACAAGTAGTAATCATCTGCAGATCCCTTTGTACCTAAAGTTGTGTGAATCTGGACAAAACAGGCAGAGGCTGACCTTGACTATGCCAATAGGAATCAAAGGTCAACTATGAGAGCAGTGTGTAATCAGCCCACACAAAAGGGACATACCTTGAGTACCAAGCTTCAGTAATAGGTGAGGCTGTGCCAATGGACCCTACAGGACACTTAAGACATTAGCCTACTCTATCAAGCTCGGGAGATGCCATAGATCTAATACATAAAAAGAAACAAGGAGTCTGTCAAAATGAGGAGATAAAGAAATATGGCCCGAATGAAGGAACAACACTCCAGAAAAAGAACTAAACAAAATGGAGAAAAGCAATCTATGAGATGCAGAATTCAAAATACTGGTTATAAGGATGCTCAAGGAACTTAGTGAGGACCTCAATAGTATGTAAAGCATCCACTCAGGAACGAAGGATACAGTAATTGAAATAAAGAGCATAAAAAACAATGAGGATTTAAGAAGCCTCTGGGACAACTTCAAGCTTACCAACATATGCATGATAGAAGTGCCAGAAGGAGCAGAGAAAGAGCAAGAAATTGGAAACCTACTTGAAGAAATGAGAGAAAAATTTCCTAACTTGGTGAAGGAAGTAAACATACAAGACCAGGAAGAAGAGACAGTCCCAAACAAGATGGACCCACAGAGGCCCAGTCCAAGACACATCATAATTAAAATGCCAAAGGTTAAATACAAAGAGAGAATCTTAAAAACAGGAAGAGAAAAGCAGTTAATCACCTAGAAGGCAGTTGCCATAAGACTATCAGCTGATTTCTCAAAAGAAACATTGCAAGCTAGAAGGGATTGGCAAGAAATATATGAAGTGATAAAAATCAAGGACCTACAACCAAGATGACTCTACCCAACAAAGCTATCGTTTAAAATAGAAGGACAGATAAAGAGCTTCTCACACAAGAAAAAGCTAAAGGAGTTCACCACCACCAAACCAGTATTATATAAAATATTAAAGGTTCTTCTTTAAGAAGATCAAAATATGAATAATAAGATGGCAGTGAATACATACTTATCAACTATTGAATCTAAAATACAAAATAGAGAATTAGAACACAAATAAAATAATAGATACAAAGAATATTTTGATGGTTGCCAGATCCTAAGGGATTAAGAAGTACACATTAGTAGTTATAGAATAGTTATGGGGATGTAAAACAGCATAAGAAATAGAGTAGCCAAAGAACATATGTGCAGGAAACATGGACAGGGACAATGATGTTGGCATTGTCTGAAGGAGAGGGAAGCTAGATGGAGGGGAGGAAGGGGAAAAATCTGAGACAACTGTAATAGCGTAAACAAAATATAACTTAAAAAAGAAATCGCTAGAGGTAGATTCAATAGGAAAAAATAAAGTGGGTAGTGAGGAATATCTTGAATGTCAGGAATAAAGCTTTCACTACTGATAGAAACTACTATGTAATATCTCTTACAATGAAAAAATTTAAGGCTTCAAAGACAATATTTTTGTTTTCAAATTTAATGTTACATTTATAAAAACACCAAAAGGTTATTTGAAAAAAATAATAAACCACATTAATTAATTTTAGATGATTTACAAAGAGAAAATGACCACTAATCTGCAACTATGACTAGAATGGACTTGCGTATAATGTGATGTTTTTTACTCAGATATTGTTGATGTACCATCCAGGAGAAGGAGAAGCTGATACTCAAAAGCTTGAACTCTCCAATAGCATGTAGTTTAAAAATTATATAGAGAAAATTCATAAGACCCTGTGAATTAGGAGTTTGAGGTCGTGCTGGGAGCTGGGTGGTCAGAGGTGAGGAAAGGGTCATGAATCATTTCTTACGGTTTTGAGAGCAGCTCTGGAGTCTTTTCTGGTGTCCCTCAGTGCAGTCTGGGGAAAGTAGCCAGGAGATTGTTTTACCTTAGGGCTGAGGAACTGAAACAAAACTCAGGTCAAGATGTTATCTTTACACTGCCAGTGGTCCAGACCTTGTGATTAGTCATGTGTGAGCTACCATCTTCTGCTGCCTCAGGGATTGCTGACTATGGGGCAGTGTGGGTGGGTGAGGAGGCTGGGTCTCTGCAGGGGGGCAAAAGAGTTCTACAGCTAGGATTTAAAGCTAAATCAAAAGTGACTTCTCTAGTTCCTAAAATAAGATTATCAAAGCAATGAAGTGATCATTCTATTCCCATACCAGTTTCCACATTCTTCACTGCATCTTCAAGCTTGACTGAGTCAAATGAATTAACAAGTAATGGTATTGTTACACACCTTAATTCTCACCACTGGCAAAGGAAAATAAATCAAAATAAGTGCCTTTGGTGATAATTTGAGTCATCCTACCATCAAATTATTTCATTGTGAGAAGTGAAACTTTGATCCAGCTTGTGTCTTTGTTCTTCCCATATGAATTTAATGAGTTCAAAGGAAATTAAACTTCATCCTTTTCCTCTATAAATGTGAAGTCTTATAGATATGAATTCAGGATTTAGTGACTATAGCATGATTATATTTTTCTAGAACTTGAAGGACCATAATTATTTAAATGTATTCCTTGGAAATCTTCTTTAACTACAAATTGTCTTCTGTGACAAATAAATATGAATAACAATCAGGCAGATTTGATCAGGTCTGGCATATTTTTTAAGGCTAAAAGTCAAAATGAGGCTTAACTTCCTTTTGATGAGGTAACTGTACATCAACTAAGAATGGTCACTCATGAATATAAGCCTGATGAAGCCTGTGTACTTTTCATTCAGGCATCTTACTGAAGGTTTTTAATGAGAGTAATATCAAATGAATAAAGAGTACTATGCTAAATTGGGATCATGAAGCAGCTTTACATTTTAGTAGTTTTTAGCCATCTCCAGAGTATCATTTCTACATAATTTTTTCATAAATTTCCACTTCCCCTGATCCTTTTGCTTTCCTTCCTTCTGATTCATGTATTCAAGTCCATTGCTGCTCAAACACTCCCCACGTATTTCTCCTACCACACCTTTGTTCAGATTGTTTTCCAGGAATAGCTGAACACTCTCTTCTCAATGCACTCAGAATTGTATTTATTATTTATACTTTGTAATTATATGTAAGAACAGTATTTATGTCTCACTAAAATGTGAATTCAACAAATGATTTAAATGTTTATGACAGGAAAAGAAATTGAGTTTTTTCTGAGAATCACATGAATCTCCACCAGACAATTTGCTGATTTATATTAGAAACTACAATTTAGGCTATGTCAACAGGAAATGCAACAGTTTATTGACTTGAAACCTAAAGCCAATGGTTAGAGAAACGACTGAAGATTATTTTCTTAAAATAGACACTGTGTGGTGGGTGCTGATATGGCTCTCCCACCACCCCTGACAAGGGCTGGTCGGAGAGCCACAGGCCAGAAGGAATGTGTATCATTTTGGGAATGGATTGTAATTCCCTTCTTAACTCCTTTGGGGAGCTACTTTTTGTCCTGTGACTGCTTCTTCACCTTCTCTTTCTGCACATGTTCACTGAGGTCAGGTAATTTAGAGTCACACATTGACCTTGCTGCCTCTTTGTCTGGGACTCCTAAGGAGTCCCAGACAGGAGGAGGTGTGGTCTCTCACACTGACTTGCTGCCTTCCATGCACTCCCCTGTAATATGCATAATAAACGGCATGTCCACATCTGCTAGTCTTCTGGGTGGGTTTTTTTTGTTGTTTTTTTAGCATATTACGAACAATTAAGCAGCTCCCCAGTTTGGAGCTCCTGCATTACAATTGGCGTCACTAACAGGATATTCCAGAAAATACCCGTCAGTAGGCTGCATGTGATACCATGCCAGGTAGGAAGGCTGACGGGGAAGTCCTGGGAATAGCAGAGGGAATCCCGGGGTAGTGTACCAGTATTGGGAGGACTCCCTCAATGCTCCTGTGGCCCTTGCAGAGGACCAGCCTAAGGGATAAGGAAGAAGCAGCTGAGGCAACAGTACAGCAGTTAGAAGGTCAGCTTGTCACAGGTGGCGCGGGTAACCAGGTTCTTAGTGATCGGGACAAAGAATTGAGCCGAACACACGGAGTTTATAGTATAAAGAAAGAGGGAAGATTTATTAAGCGATAGTACACTCCACAGAACATGGGAGCAGGCCAACTCTGAGCAGAGATTGACCACGTGGGCTGGGCGGATTTTCTTCTTATAGGGC
>PVIA01013133.1:0-33856 GCA_004024845.1 Tonatia bakeri | reverse complement strand
TGGTGACGAAACTAACCTTGTTCGAGAGTTCCAGAAGATGGAGGCTGACAGTGGCGTCAAAGACCTGGTGTTTTTCCAGGCGCTGCGTGACCTGGGTGTTCTGCTGCCACCTACAGGTGTCAGGGTGCATTACAGTCTCCCGCAGAAACATGACTTGGCAGTAATCTTCAAAAAATACGCACTGAAAATGTAAATTCATAAGCCTATAGTTTGAATTTTCGGAAACCAAACAACAGTCACCAGGATCCAGATCACAGCCACAGTTTCCCTGAAGTCACTACCCACCTCCTCCCCCAGGATGTCTACGGTAGTGCCCGCCAACGCCACTGGTGATTTTTGCGCAGTGTGAAGTCATACAGTATGTGTGCTTTCACGTTCGGCTTTCAGCATTGCTTTTGAGATCCGTACTGTTGTATGTAGAGTTATGTAAAGCGTTCATCCATTGCCTGAATATACCAGGTTTTATCTGTTCTCCTGCTGATGGACATTTGGTTAGTTTCTAGTATTTGGCTTTTATAGGTGGTGCCGTTGTGAACCTATATCCTCACTTCTGATGAGTGTATAATCGGGGACAGGGCATGCTTATACTCAGCTTTAGTACGTAATGCCCAGTGTGTTTGTATGACTTTTTCCCGCCAGCAGCCTATAAGCGTGTCAGTCCCACATCTTCACTGACACTTAACCTTCCTGTTCCTTCATTTAGCCTTTCTGGGGGTGTGTAATGATAGAGGACTGTGATTTTAATTTGCATTTCCTTAAGTTGAGCATCTTTTCATTTGCTTATTGACTGCTTGGATTTTCTCTTACTGTTAAGTGCCTGTTAGGATTTTGAGTTGAATGTCTTTATTTATTAGTTCTTTTTTTAAAATTACAGGTATGAGTCATTGTCCAATGTACGAATTACCAACATCTTCTCACTCTGTGGCTGGCCTTCCTACTTTAGATGTTTTCTCAGCAAGCTGCTGATTTTAGTGCAGTGTGCAGTACAGCATGCGGGTGGTTCCCTTTATGGGAGGCGTTTTTTGTGTTCTCAGTCTCTGCCAGCTCACATGTCACCAACACGTCGTGTTTATTCTCCAGTCTGGATGACTGGGATTTGGATTTGTAGTCCATCTGGAGGCGGCGTCTGTATTTAGTGTGGGGTGGGGTTCAAGATTCATGTGACTGTCCTTTGGCACAGCACCATTTCAGAGTGGTTTTCTCTGTGCACTGCAGTGTTTCCTTTGTCGTACAGATCAGGTGACTGCAGGCAAGGATCTGCTTCTGATTGCTGTTTCCTATTCTGTTGGCCACTCATCTGTCTTTAGATAGCTTTTTCTTCTTTAAAACCATGTTTATAGACTTTCACTGGGTATCACTATATTATGGTATTATATTGTAGTATAATATTAATACCTGGAACAAATCTAGATATTAATACCTAGTTTTGTTCTTATAATCTCTTTTGAAGAGGGATGAGTCCCCTTAGGTATCATTGGCCAGCTCTAGGTCACATGACTAACCCCTAAGCCAATCAGTGCAAAGGAGAGTGGCTGTTGCCATGGTTGAATTAGACTAGTTAGGAATGGTCTCTGAACCTTGTTGTCCCTAAGGTAGACACAACAAAAGGCTAGTAATCAGGTGTGGGAGCTGGGATAGTTGTTGGGTAGGCTACCAGCAGTGTTTTCTCATGGTTTAAGATGTATTTTTTGTTTGTTTTCTAAAGATGAGAGAGATCTGAGCATATTAAATGTTGATGAGAGGTTGTGCAACAGTGTGCATGTACAGAATACCACTTGAACTATACGTTTGAAATGGTTCAAGCGGTAAATTGTGTGTCACGTACGTTCACCATGATGCAGAATGGATTCCTGAGGGGGAACTGCTAATGTACACGGGAGAGAAGGGAGAATTGATACTGTGGGAACGGATCGGGTGGGGAAATCGGGCGCAGGAGGAAGAGCAGGAATGCCTTTACTGCAAAAGGAAAGGGGAAAAGGCAGGGCTGGGTAGGGGTGTGTCTTCGGTGGTAGGGAATTGAGAGTTTCCTTTGATGTCTCCAGTTTACTCTTTGCACTCGGAGCAGAGGTCATCTGCTGAGAGTGAAGGGAGTTTATTGAAGTTTGAGGACAGGACATAAGATTTGAAAAGATCATCTCCAAGTTAGAAAATGATTTGACCTAGTACGACGATGGTTTAAAAATGTAGAAGGCCCCTTCAGGTCGTTTTAATCACGGATAGTAGTGCTACCTGTCTACTCTGCTGTGTAATTTTCTCCAGCAATACTTAGCTCCTTAGAGATAGGCGCGGAGAAAGCAGAAAGTGGGATTGACCCCAGAGTTGGGACTTTGCTGCAGGGCCAGATGTGCACGCAGGGACGGAGGAGTATAAAGAATTACTAAGCACGTGACCGTGAAATGATGAACCAGTGACTCTCAGGCTAGCTAACTAAGGAAGTAAAAAAGCAAAGTGGTTAAGTCAATGAGTTGGGCACCCTGAGGAGATAGTAGGAATAGTTGAACAAGATGGAAGGAACTAGGGGAGAGTGGGATGGCTGAGTTAGTGATTTTTGAGGTTGGAGTGGTTTTGAGTGATCAGTTTGCGGGGAAGGAGGGGGCAGCGGCGGGTATCTGAGCTGAGGTGGAGGAGGAGGTCTTAGGAGAAACTTAGTACTTGACAGTTTACAAGTACTGATTTAGTCCCTTCCTCAAAACAGGAAGGACAGAATTGTTACCCCCGTTTTAGATGAGAAAGCAGGCCCGAGAGGAGAATAACTTTCTAACAGCCCCAGCGAGAGTTAGTGATTGATCGGACTTCTCCATTTCACGCCCCAACTCTCATGCTCTGTCCACTATACCCTAGCAGAAGTGTTGTGTGAGAGATCTGGGAGCTAGGTTTCTGCAGATGGGAAGTCTTGCTGACATGCAAAAAATAGTGCAAAAAACTATACAACTAATAACAAGAAGTTGGGCACAGATTAAAACGTAGGCAGGATATGTGCAGGAAATACTCCAGAAATGTGGAAAGTAGTTATTCCTGGGTAGTTTGATCATGACTCTGAATGATTTTTCCCCTTGTTTTAGTTTTCTGTACTTTCCAAATTTCCTATAATGGATGTATATGAATTTTTTAAAATTAAAAATTAGTTTGTAACTAGATAATACATGGCAAATTCAAAAAGTACAAATAGAAATGCAATATAATACCTTTATTAAAGTAAAAATGTGAATATTTTATTTCTTGTTTTCCTTTTTAGAAATGCACTTGGTGATGGAAAGAGAGCCATCATTCTGAAGAACAACTGGACAAAGGTAGGTTTCTCTTATATTTTACCTTGGCAAGGAATGCCATACAGCTGGATGGGAAATGTGTTCAGGTCACAGGTTGTACGTTGGTGTGTAAAAATGCTGGATAGAATGTGCAGGGCTCAAGCACGGGACAGGGACTCTTCAGTTCCATAGTCAGGAAGGACACGGAGCACAGCGGCGAGGCTGCATGTGTCCGAGGGGAGTAGGTGGCCTGTAGGAATTTTGACCTTGGGGGCACCTTTCCCACTGAGATACCAGCATCTACACACAGCAGCTGGGTTGAAGACCTGAAACACAAAACTTAAAGCTCAGAAGGAACTATAGGAGATGGTATTGTTCATAAATTCTTATACACAAATTAGTGAAGAAACATAAATTTGACTGTATCAAACTTGAAAATCATCTGTATGTCCAAACACCCCGTGAATGAAATCATAGTCTGGGAGGGGATAATTTACCTTATAGATGGCACATATAACTGATAGGGTTTATATCCGGAATATGCAAAGACCTAAAATTAAAAACCCAGTAGAAATGGGCCGATACACAAGCATTTCACAGAAGAGGAACTCTGAGTGGGCAAGAGAAGTAAACTAAACTGTTTCCCAGTGATGCAAACTGCAGAGGCAGGAAAACAAAGGCAGGGGAGCACATTTGAGAGTCTGAACAGACCCACGTGTGCAGAAGTAAATAAAACGACGATCCCCTTCCGGTTCTTCAGATTGGCAACGGCCAACGAGGTGAACAGCCGAGTGTGGTGAGTGTGTGCCAGCAGGAACACTTCATAAACCAGTGGTGTCGAATTGGTTACAGCCACCTTGGAGAGCACTGTGGTGTGTGTGCGCGGCAGCAGCTCGGTTCTAAGTGTGTGAGCCCCACAAACAGTCTTGCACATGCTCACATGGTGGGTTGTAACATTTGATGGCATACCTGAGTATTCATTAACAGAGCCATGGACGGATGTGGTTTTTACACTTGATCCAGTCGTTACTATGATCTGTCTGATTTACCCTCTGTCTTTTTTTTTTTTTTTTTTAGGATTTTATTTATTTATTTTTAGAGACGGGAAGGGAGGGAAAGAGAGAAACATCAAGGTGTGGTTGCCTCTCATGCGCCCCCTACTGGCCTTGACTGGGAATTGAACCAGCAACCCTTTGGTTCACAGGCGGAAGCTCAATCCACACTGAGCCACACCAGCCAGGGCAGAAGTTTTTTATTTTAATCAGGTCCACCTTGTCAGTTATTTCTTTTATGGATCATGCCTTTGATGTTACACCTAAAAATACATAAGTCATCAAAATACCTAAGGTCATCTAGGTTTTCCCCTATGTTATTGAGTAGGAATTTTATGGGTTTGCATTTTCCATTTAGGTCTGCAATCCATTTTGTGTTCATTTTTTGTGGAGGGTGTGAAGTCTGGATTCATTTTATTTTTGCATGTGGATATCTATGCCAGCATCATTTGTTGAAAAGGCTATCTTTCCTCCATTGTATTGCCTTTGCTCCTTTGTCAAAGATAAGTTAACTATACTTACGTGGTTCACTCTTCTTTTAATTGGGATGTTTCATGCTCATTGCAAAAATATCTCTGTAGCCTAAAAATATGGGTTGGCCAAAAGTTCGTTTGCTTTTTTCCTTTTGATGTCTCTAGAAGAGCTTAGTTGACTTTAACTTCATTTGAAATAGTTTTGTTAAATTGCATTGTGACCTCTGTTATATCAGCATGCATTTAAAAAAACTAATCAAAATTGGTGAATTTTTGTGTGGCCATTTTAATGTTGAAGATGGGAGAAAATACACAACATTTTTGGCACATTATGCTTTATTATTTCAAGAAAGGTAAAAATGCAACTGAAATGCAAAAAAAAAGATTTGTGCAGTGTATGGAGAAGGCACTGTGACCGATTGAACATGTCAAAAGTGATTTGTGAGGTTTCATGCTAGAGGTTTCTCACTGGACGATGCTGCATGGTTGAGCAGACCAGTTGAAGCTGACAGTGGTTAAATCAAGACATGAATTGAGAACGATCAACATTCTACCATGCGGGAGACAGCAGACACACTCAAACTATCCAAATCAATAAAGTTACTGGTGAAAATGAAACATGTGTCTTTTATTTTAAGGAAAAAAACGTAGGGACTTTCTGCCAACCCAACAAACTCCTAGTATTCAGAAAGTTCGGTAACTATATATCTAGATCATTTGTCACTTTATTTTACCGGAAGGGAATGCTCCTTGAAGGATGGACTTAAATTCAACAACAAAAGTAGACTGTCCAAGGTACAGTCTTTACTTTTATAAGAATCCTTCCATTTTAGAATTAATTGTGAGCCTGAGTTTACTGAGTCATGTCTCCAGGATGTAAGCCTGCATAGGAAGGTACTCTGTTGATTTCTGTGTGAGGCTGGGCCACTTTTCCTTCCTTCCTTTTAGTTAGAGAAGACTGGTACGTTGTCAACTCTCCTAAACCCGCTTTCAGGCTTCAGAGAGGCTTAGTCAGTGTGTCGTCAAGAGTGAGAATTTTTACGGTAGAGTCAACAGGTAATTGTCGACATTTCTGTGTGCAGTACCTTTTGATGATGTCATATAGGGTAGAAACCAATAGTTTCACAAATGTTCTCAAGAACCTTTTAACTTTTAGGGGTATATTTGGACTCTCTTGTTTGTGAGAGACAAAACCTAACCCAGATTTGGCTTAAGTAGGAAAGAGGAGGTATTTGCTCACGTAGTTTGAAAGTTCTAGGGGTTAGCTTCGGGCATGACTGGATCCAGATCTGCACACACTTTTCTTCCTGTTTCTTAGCTGGGCTTCCCTGTGTGTGAGCGTCACATCCAGTCTTTTTCTGTTCCATTTCACCTCGGCTCCACTGCTGTGTCCTCCGGTTCTGCAGTGTCTGGTCTGTGTTTTCACCCAGTGTATGTTTCACCTTAAATGCTGTAGCTTTCACCTCTAGAATTTCAATTTGCATATTTCTTACATATCGAATGTCTTTACTTATATGTTCAGTCTTTCTTTTAGCCTCTTGAATGTATGGAGTATCTTTATAATAACTGTTTTAATGTCCTTGTCTACTAATTCTATCGTGTGGGTCATTTCTGGGTTGTTTCAATGGATTAATTTTTCTCCTTATTTTCCTTTTTTGCATACCTAGTAAGTTTTTTAAAGATTTTATTTATTTTTAGAGAGAGGGGAAAGGACGGAGAAACAGAGGGAGAGAAACACCAGCGTGTGGTTTGCTCTTGCACACCCCCTACTGGGGACCTGGCCTACAACCCAGGCATGTGCCCTGACTGGGAATCCAACCGGCGACTCTTTGGTTCATAAGCCAGCACTCAATCCACTGAGCCACACCAGCCAGGGTGCATACGTAGTAAGTTTTGATTGGATGCCAGGCATTGTAATTTTACCTGATATTTTTGTATTTCTGTAAATATTTTTCAGCTTTGTTTTGGGATGTAGTAGTTACTTGTAAACAGTTTGCTCTCTTGGAGTCTCGTTTTAAGCTTTTTTAGGTGAGACCATAGTGGTATTTGGTCTAGGGCTAATTTTTTCTCCATAACTGAAGCAAAGCTTCTGAGTACTCTGCTTGATACTCTATGAATTAGTGGTGTTTTCCACCCTGATTGGCGGGAACAGGAAACATTCCTGGTCCTGTGTGGGTACGACTGTTGTTTCCTCTTAGCTTGTCAGGTGGTCTTTTCCTGGCTGGGTAGTTGCCCCACACGTAGGTGCTGATTAGTACGCAGCCAGACTCAAGGGGGCCCTGTGACAATCTGGAGATCTCTGTGTAGCTCTCCCCTCCCTGCCCGTCTGCCCTGAGAACTTGAGCTGCGTGGCTTTGCCTGGACTCCTGGCTCCGTTTCCTTAACGGAGCCTGCAGTCTCCGCCTGGGTGCCTTCTAGCTGTGCTATGGCTGAGCAACCCCACTGAGCAAGCAGGAGTGGGCCCAGGGCTTACTTGGTGTGTTTCTCATCTGTCAGGGATCGCTCTCTGTTGTTGCCTGGTAGCCGGTGTCTTGCAACCCTTTGCTTCACATATGTTGCTCATATATGTGGTTTATTTTAGGCAAGAGGGTAAATCCAGCGCCTGTTCCTCCATCTGGAGCAGAAGTGGTAGAGTGTGGGCTCTCTTGGCTTCGTTGTGAAAAATACTTTTCATGTAGTGGGAGACCAAAGTGATATCCTCAGTAACTGTTCATTCTAGTGGAAATAGAGCATCTTCAGTATCTGCATAGTGTACCCAAGGGATGCTTCAGACTTACACTCCTTGAGCCTTGTGCCCACCTGTGGATCCATAGCTATAACCTGGGAAATGGTGCACTTGGATGGCCCGTTTCCTGGGTCACAGCTATGCTTGTCCTCCACCGTCGTTGTTGGGGTGGGGCATGAGGTTGACATCCTGCCATCACTGTGTAGAGAAGGGACATGGTGGCCCTCCAGAGGAGGGGGTGCTGGGCAGGTGAACAAAAGAGAATTTTTCTATATGTGGTAGAGAATGAGATCATGTCAAAGATGAGCAAGACCTTCTCCTGCAGCGGGACTCAAGTCACTCTCTAAACAAAACTTCAGCAAAGAGATCTGAATGAACTTTCTCGACTGGCACAGATTATACTGGTTGTGGAGTTTCAGGAAAAGGACTCAGTAAAGGATGAGTAAGGTGGAGGGAAACGAGATTGAGATGAAGTGTTTTTTACAAATTTAAGTAGATATGGTTTATAATCTATCATAATTTCCTGTGCTGCATTTTTTAAAAAATGCAGCTATGGTCCTGGCTGGCATCACTCAGTGGACTGAGTACTGGCCTGTGAACCAAAGGGTGGCCAGTTTGATTCCCAGTCAGGGCACATGCCTGGGTTGCAGGCCAGGTCCCCAGTAACAGGTGCTCAAGAGGCAACCACACATTGATGTTTCTCTCCCTTTCTTTCTCCCTCCTTTCCCAACTCTGTAAAAAATAAATAAAACTTAAAAAAATGCAGTTATGTAAGCTTCCAAGCTGACATATGCCTGGGGGCTAGGATTTGTTTTTGTTTTTTTAAAGATTTTATTTATTTATTTTTAGAGAGGGAAAAGGAGGGAGAAAAATATCAATGTGGGAGAGATACATCAATTGGTTGCCTCTTACACGCCCACAACTAGGGACCTGGCCTGCAAGAACCAGCAAACTTTCGATGCGCAGGCCAGCACTCAGCCCACTGAGCCACTCGAGTCAGGGCAGGGTTGCGGTCTCACGGCACACCTGAGAGCTCTCTGTTACCTTGTGCCTTTTGAGGAAGAGCAAAGTTTAACCAAATGCCATCTGAACCGACTCTTTGATCTGAGCCTAAATAGTTTGGCTAAAAAGAAATTCTCCAGAACTCCCCGGTCGGGTTGCCGCGCCAGAGCAGGGTTCCGCATGCACCGAGTCTGCATAAACAGAGGCCCTTGCGGTTGTTTCTGGCTTTTCTTAGTGGAAAGCTCGTCTTTCTTAAAAAGGTCACTTGTTCCTGATTTCATATTTTCTCATAGAATCAGAATGTTCTCTGTAAAGTGTGTAGTACAGAGGAAAGCTCTGGGCCCAAAGTCCTAAGATCAGGGTTCTGTGGTTCGCCCCTCAGTAGGTGACATCCGTCCAGTTCCCAGCCTGTTATACTTGGAAGTCCCTTTTCAAGTGGAGGCACTGTGTCTAAAATGGGAGTTCGGTTTGTGAGTGGCGAGCCAGAGGAGAGGCTGGTTGAGTTAGCCCAGGTTTGGCAGTGTTAGCTTTCTAGATTAAAAGGTTCCTGCTTGATACACAAGAATTCTTAAAATGTGTAAATGTGGCTGGCCAGCCAGATTCTGTAGCAAAAACAAAAAAAGAACCAAAACTCAATTAAAAAAAGAAGATAGAAAATAAAACTAGATCATTGAATTAAGAGTAAATCAGTGGTTTTGGACCTTTTCTTTCTTAAAGTCACGAACTGTTCTTAGAGTTAAAAGAGTTAAAAGCTGATTAAGAGAACAGCTGGCCAGGTTGCTCAGCTGATTAGAGCATTGCCCGGAAATGCCCAAAGTTACCGGTTAGATCCCCCCCCCCCCGTCAGGGCACACTCAAGCATCAACCAAAGGACATGCAAATACGCAAATACGTGGAACAACAGATCTCTCTCCTCCTCTCTCTCCCCCTCGCTTCTGTCTTTCTCTCTAAACACTCAGTAAAAAAAAAAAAAGCCGATTAAGAGAGTGACAGGTGGAAGATGTAGCCTAGATTTACCTCTTTTCTGAGCTGCGTCCTCTTCAGGGGACTGGAAGGCTGCCGCACGAGCTGACGCAGCTTCCAGTGCGAAGGTTCTGGTTCCGAAGTGGAGGGGATGGCAGTACTTGGAGACCGTCACTGCCTTGAGATATTTTGAAGAAATTTAAGTTATTTATGTGAATGATTTTTATACTTTATTTGGCATAAAAATCATTTCCTCCTTTACTAGTGAAATATAATGAAGATTTAATTTTTTCATTTGGAGAGGGTACACAAATCTCCCTTAAGCAAAAATACTGATCTCTAGTAGTTGTTAAAAATCATTATGCATACTGTTATAACTATTCGCTTGGGTCATTTAGGTAATTTTATATCCTGAGGGGTGTTAACACTTTTATTGACAGTTCATTGATAAGGTTCTGATCTAACATTTTAAGTAACTAATCAGGTTTCAAGCCAAAATAAATATTTTTTCTTCTCTATTTCCTTTAACCTAAGCATATGTTTGAGAAAGTTAAATTTATCTCTTTGGAACAGGGTCATTATCGTTACTGTGCTGCTCTGTCTATGCTGGGGGAGTATGACTGGGCCCTTCAAGCAAACATTAAAGCTCAGAAACTGTGTAGACATGACCCTGAGGGCATCAAGGACCTAATTCAGCAGCACATAAAGTTACAAAAACAGATAGAAGACCTGCAAGGTATTTCACCTCAGATGCTTTCGGTTTCCCTTCATTCCCTCTAAAACTCTCGAAGGTGGGTTTCTCGGATGGATGGTGGACCCTGAATCAATTTCCAGGTGGTTTGTACTTGACTTTGTTATGTCGGTTGAGTCCCTTAGGCTTTTCCTTTCTGTCTGTATAGAATTATATCAGCATTCCATTCCATTAGGTAATTATAAGTGATTTGTATTTTTATTACAACATTCAGCAACAAATTATAGGCTCTCGTGTAGAAAAATATGCCTTCTTGAAATTTGAAAATAAAGTAAATCCTTTTTGAAACAAAATTGTCGTGGAATTATCCCCTTCACGATTACAGTTATTTCCTGAAGAAAATTCCCTCCGTGAGAGTTGTCTGATGTATTTGCAGCGAGGTTGTGGCTGAGTTTATTTGTATCTCAGGAATTCGCTGTGCAGCACAAGAATTCTGTAATTCCTTGCCCTGCACTCTGTGTAGGTGTGCCCTGGGACATACCTACACAGAGTGTAGGAAAAACATCCTTTTGGGTGGTTAGTGTCTTACGAAGCCAGGTTGAGTGGTTCTCTTTTCACTAGCAGGTGTCGTCCACCATGACATGATTGTAAGACCGCGAGCTCCTGGAAGACAGGCACCGTGTCTGACTCACGTTTACCGTGTTTTGCCGTGTATACTGCGCACCTCTATGCCCAAATTTTTGAGGGGAAAATAAAGATACGCATTATACATGGGTCGCACCTGGAATACCTTGTACCTGTTCTTTTGTTTTATAACTGTTCGTTATGTAAAATTTCTTGTACTATAATATAGTAAAAAGTAAATGCTAAAGTTCCATTAGAGTACAAAAAATGAGTATCTAAATATAAATAAATAATTGAATTAAAAATTAAAACGGAAGACCGTTTATCCAAACGTTTGGTCCAAAAACGTGGGTGTGCACTGTATACGGCAAAATACGGTATTCGTTGCTGCATCTAGTCAGCGGTCCTCTCCAGCAGATGTCAGCGAAGGCCTGCAGGCTAGTTTGTTGACATGATCATTAAACTGAAAGCATTACAACACGTAAAATTGCTTAGGCCTACTTTTCAGTTCTCTGACTTCGCCAGTCTTTTCATGTATGCGTTTGTGTTGCCAGTGCACTGGTTACTGAGTGTGTGTGATTGATTTTGTAGGTGGAGCATCAACTAGGAATCCAGTCAAACCCTGTTGCGAAAGCAGGTGAGTTAATATCAGTTCGATCAGTGGCTGTTCCTTGGATGGGCTTTGCCTGCAAGTTTTTAAGAATCATTGTGTTTGATGCTTTAGTAGCTGACAGCAACTACAGCAAAGTTGGAGGTGAAAGGTGGTTTTTAAAGTGTCCCTGTGTAAGATCAGGTGACCTGCGAACTGCCAAATTTGTTTTGCTGGCTGTTTTGCTCAGCTGTTTGTATATGTATGTATTGGGGATCAGCAGCCTAAGCCTGTGGGAAAAGGGGTGAAATGTTAATGGGATGTTACTGTGTTTGAATGAGACCAGTTTTGGCCATTGGGGTCCTGGCAGAGAGCAGGGCCACAGTCTGTACCTTTTAACCCTTCACCTTTGCTCTGGAAACATCTGTCTCTGGACTCCCAGAGCTTTTTCCAAGGCGCAGACTCTTCTCTTGGAGATGGGCAGCAGACAGACTGGAGCGGACGGGCTGGATGCGCTCGCAGTAAAGCCAGGAGCAGCCAGGGCTCTGCTTTGTTACTTGGTGGTTAAATAAGATTAACCTTCTCCCCACATTCCTGAGATAATGAAGCTGGTAAATTTAAAAGGAGAGTCACTTATTTTAATATCAGAAACCAGACTACATTTTTTGAGCGTTTTTAATCTGAGTTTTTAACACCAAACGTAAAATAATGTTTATGTATAAAGCCTACTCTCAGAGGTGGAGATCCTTTTAAAAACAACCTTATCTTGCTTTCGAGGAAAAAGGGCTGTAATTGCTGAAACCTGTTTCTTTGCAGGTTGACATTTTAAAATGCATGCTACTTAATGGAAATAAAAAGATTATTCCCTTTCTCTCCCTTCAGGGCCTGCACACCTAGTTCATCAGCACCTGCGTTCAGTACTTCACTTAACTTTCTGGAAACTGAAAGAGATTCCAGAAAAACCAGCCACGAAATGGCAAGCGGTGGTTATCCAAATTCAAGGGTAATTTCAGTTAAAAACTAAAAATAATATTATTTCCAGGGTAGATAGTCTCATATTTTTACAATAATATTTTGGTGATAATGGAAACTAAGTATTTTGTTGATATAAACCATTTTTTGCCTATTGATATCAAGGGAATGATTCTTTTTACAATTTTATTTACTTATTTTTAGAGAGAAGGGAAGAGAGAGGGAGAGAGGGAGAGAAACATTCATCAGTGGCTGCTCACATGCCCCTGGCGGGGGTAGGGGAGCCTGGCCCACAACACTGGCATGTGCCCTGACTAGGAATCGAACTGGCAACCTTTCACTTTGCAGAACAATGTCCAACTCGCTGAGCTGTGCCAGTGAGGGCGAGAATGATTCCTTTTTTTTTTTTGAGATTTCATTTATTTGTTTATTTTTAGAGAGGGGGCGGGAGAGAGAAAGAGAGGGAAACATCAATGAGTGGTTGCCTCTTCAGCACCCCCTACTGGGGACCTGGCCTGCAACCCAGGCCTGTGCCCTGACTGGGAATCCAACCCGCTACCCTTTGGTTTGCTGGCTGGTGCTCCATCCATTGAGCCATCCAGCCAGGGCAGAACGATTCTTTATAATGAATAATTGAGCTACCTTTTATAACTACATAAAAATACTACTTTATTGTACCAGGGTTTCTTTTGCAGTCATATGTGTATGTTTTTCAGATTGTTTTTTTCTGAATTTCATTTTGCACGTGGGTGGTTCTCCTTGCCTTCCCTGCGCATGCCTCTCAGTCAGTCACTGGGGAGTGAGGGACCGGGGTCTGGTGGCCGAATCACCCTGCCCCTTACAGCGCTGTCAGGCTTTCCTTTTCCTCTTTTCTTTTTTGCGATCTGTGTGGCTGCCCACCACTGTCCCTGCCCGCCCACCCAGTTTGTGCTGTGCTGGGCCTGGGAGGCAGCCCGCCTCCATGTGTGCCCAAGGTGTTTCCTCCGCCTCTGCTGCTCCTGACGGTGGCCCAAGCCCTTGGCTCGTTGCTGTGCTCGGCTGAACCTGGGTCTGATGGCCTCTCGGGCCCTTGAGGCCTCTAGCCTGGCCTTGGGCTCCATGTCCCAGAGGGCCTGCACCTGAGTTTTGCTCAGAACTGCGGTGTACTCAGAGCTCAGCAGATGTCACTGAATCCACATTTATATTTCTCTCTGGGGCCTGAGCGGGGGAGGAATATGGTGTTTTGGGTTAGACGGGCACTAGGCAGTGGGGGGGGCTGCTGTGTACTTCTGTTGTTAACAGTGAAGACCTCAAAGAGGCTGTGTTCAGCCAGGGAGAGGAGCGTAAGGCAAGACGTACTAGTATCGAGTCAGTCCGGGTGCTTCCTGAGCAATGGCCCTGTCTGGCCTCACACTACGTGTTAGAAACAGAATTGTCATTTGAGAATTTGTCACATCATAATCTCTTATCGTTAGTTATGATTTTGTTTGTTTATTCATTTAGGCTTAACCACCTACCTATTTTAGGAGCTTGAATAAATTCTGATCTATTTTATTTTTTAGCTATTGAATTCTTAAGGGCTTTTTTTCCCTCCAAAGTCTCATTGATTTTATTTTCGTGGGTAGGACGCAGACGACGCTTCAAACTCAGATGACTGTGACTATCCCGAATATCTGGCGTCACCAAGTGAGTTTTTCCCTTATGCCTGTTGCTGACAAAGTTAACGCGGTGTTGTGTAAACGTCTGTGCCCCAGATTTGCACAGCAAGCCTCACTCACACTGTGCCTGTTCTCCCACTTTGCGTGCTTCTCTGTGAAAACGCGGACCAGCTACTTGAAATCAGTACTCAAGTCTTTTCAGATGATGTAACAAACCTAATTTTGGAACTCCAAATTAAAGTGATGGAAAGGAAAGAGGAAGCCATTTCTGGTTTGCTCTCAGGTTTCCATTAGGACAGCGCTTTTCAGCTTTCATGTCATTACCTGCCCCAGCCAACGAGCCTTTGCACCCTTCTTCCCCCCACGTGCCTCACCATGGCGTCTACTGTGTGTCTGTCTACGTCCTGTGCCTGCGTCTCTGCTTTACACGTGGGGTGGGAGGGCAGAGGCAGGTTCACGGTTGTGAGCACGCGAAACACAATTTATTCTTGGGTTATTATTTGTTACTGAGTATGTTATTTTTTGTGCAAACAACTGCAGACCTACTTTTGCCCCACCCTGTATGAACAGGTGGATCTTCTTTTCCCTCCCAGTAACCATCACTAATGTGCTGGGGGTGAGGAACATCCCCTCTTTTGAGAATGGATGCTTTCAGCCAGCACTTGTCTATTTTAAGGGGTGCTTGGTGCCCGCGTTTGTTACCTGGCTGGGCCTCAGGCAGACAGGGCGGGGCCTCCCTGACCCCGCCCACCGGGAGTGCAGGGTCCCAGAGGAGCACGGGTGTTCCGCCGAGTTTGCTTCTCAGGCTCCCGTGATACGGCCGGGTTGGACGGAAATCTTTCTAAAGTGAATTGCATGCTTCCCCGCATTTAAAACAGAGTTTAGGAGACGTCAGGTTTTCTTAATGACTAAAGGTTGCTGCTGTTACAAGTCATTTGTCTCCATTTTTTGGGTGTTCCTTCCGGGGTTCTTACAGGGACCTGTGGCCATCTAGTTAGTGATCCTGTCGCCCTCTTCTTCCTCTTGTTTATTGCTTCTTTTGTTCTCTCTTCAGTGTTTTTGCTTCTGGCATTCATTTCTCTCTTTTCTTGGGCTCCCGTGCCTCATACCCACCTGTGTATTACTGGGCATTTCCATTTGGTTTGTACTTTGGCAGAAATTACAGAGAGGGGACACTCAGGTGATCGCAACTCGAATAGCACCTGAAAAGGCTTTGAGGATAAAACTTCCTTTTGGAAAACAGGTTTTAATATATTGGTATTTCTCAGCTGTTACCACCAGACAGTACATTTAAATAAATAAATACCACCCACACTTCAGCACCTACATTGGAAGAAATCGAGGTCCCAAGGTTAGGGTTAAGTAGTTCTGCCTTAGGTCACACAGCAGAAATCAGACCAGAACTCTTCTGCCTTTCTAGAAGCCTCTTCTATTTTCTGAGGCCACCGAAACCAGCTCAGGCTCTTACCTTGCCCTCAGCATGTGGCTCTGACTTGCCTGTGCAGTCTGTCCCCAAAGCTTCCCTCACACACACCGGTCCCTACTGCTGCTCTGTCCTCTGTCCAGCTCCTCAGGTCCCGCAGGTCTGTCTCCACCCACCGAGCAGCGGGCTCCCTCCTCCTGCAGCGGCAAAGGCTGAGCTCGCCGCTCCGGGGAAGTGGGAGCACGAGGGCTATTGCACTCCCCCAGCCTGCCTTGGCTGTAGCCGGGCTCCAACCTGGGGCCTCACCAAACTTGCCGAGCCACTGGGGTCTACGTAGTGTTTCTTAAAAGGAACTCTGCTCTCGGGTTTGGCCCATTCTGTCTGAATCCTACCTGTTCCTTAAAATTAAACACAAATGCTGCCTCCTCACTAATGCTTTTTCCGACCCCCCAGCCCCAGTGACTTCTCCCTCCTGTGAGTTCTGAGAGCTGTAACTGTGAAACTAATTTGTCAGTAACAGCAGGGTGTCTCCTTTTCTTCTCAAGTGTGAGTGTAGTTTAATTATTGCAGCGACTGTCTTTTCTCCCCATCGGATTGTAAACTACCTGAGGATAGAAAGTGTGGGCTCTCTCTGTATCTCCTCTGGGCCTACATAATAATACGAATAATCTCATCGCGTGCACAGACAAACATCACCAGTAGCTTCTTTTTCGGCTTGTCTTGTTTGTACCATGCTCACAATATTGCTTCCTTTGCTTTCTTATACAGTTTACATATTTTAAAAATTATTTTACTTTCAAGCTCATAGATTTTCATGTCCAGATTTCAGGAACAAATACTTTTGTGTTCACAGGTCAACCTCAAAGACACAGAGGAAAACAAAGATCCCGAAACCATGAATCGGAGGCCAGGTATGTTCTTTATCTAAGGTTTTTCATTTTTTCCCCTGATGTTCTCCTTCCAAGGAAAAAAGAAAAAGGTACCTTCAGAGTAGTGGATACCTTTATATGTGTATGTTAAGTAGTAAAATCCCTTTCAAAATCAGAGGCATGTTTTTAGAGGGTCGTTTGTGCATAGGGAGTTACGAATCTTGCATGTTAGTACTGGTTTCTGGAAGTCATACATATATTTATTAGTATTAATTTTTTTAAATTCCAAGCTGCATGTTCACGCCCTGACCAGTGTGGTTTGTTGGCGGGGTGTCGTCCCACAAAGCTGAGGGTCGCTACTTCAAGTCCTGGTCAGAGCACACGCCTGGGCTGCCGGCTTATCCCCGGTCGGGGTGCATTCGAGAAGCAACCGATGGTTGTTTTCTCTCACACTGATGTTTCTCTCCCTCTCTTCTTCCCTCCCTTCGTCTCTGTAAAAATAGATAATAAAGTTTTTAAAAACTGCGTATTTATAAGAGGAAAAAATATTCAAAGAAGTGTAAAGTGGAAATTAGTCTCCTTCCTGCTCAGCTCATTTCGCTGTTCAGTTTCTCGGCCATCTGGAACCTTCTCTGCCCACACAGGCACAGGCGTGTGTCTAGTCCGAGGAAGGTGTTTCCTAATGATCGAGCCTGCACCTATAAAGTTAGTTCTACCAAACATCCCCCTGAAATGAGCGGTGGGAGCCCTTGCCACCTGTCTTTGTAGTGCTCCCCCAGAAGCTACAGAGATGTGGATTGGTGGCGGAGTGGAGCTGTCCGTCTCACGGTGGACACAGGAGTTTGTGAGGTCCGTGAGAGGGGAGGCTGGAGAGAGAGCCGGGCCGCTTGGGCCAGTTGGGCCAGCATCAGTTTTCTCTTCCTTCCTGAAGGCTGGCTCCTTGACAGAGTCTTCAAGAAGAATGATGTGAATATCACAGTGCTGTAAGAGAAACAAGTAAAGCCCCATTTTTAAAAAAAAAATTACCATTTTTTTGTCCTGGCTTGTGTGGCTTAGTGGATTGAGTGCGGGCCTTCCAACCAAAGGGTCACTGGTTTGATTCCCAGTCAGGGCACGTGCCTGGGTTGCGGGCCAGGTCCCCAGCAGGAGTCACACAAAAGGCAACCACACACTGATGTTTCTATCCCTTTCCCCTTCCCTTCTCTCTAAAAAGAAATAAATAAAATCTTTTTAAAAATGGCCATTTTTTAATGATCAAAGGAAGCAGTATTGTGGGCGTGGCACAAGGTAAGCACAAAGCAAGGGCATGGACTGTTAGGTAGTTCTGTAACTTCCTAGAAAAGTCCTGAGTGCCCCTCTCACCTCGTGCTCCCCAGGAGAATCCCAAACCAAATACGTGATCCTGCTTTGGATGTGTAGCTAAAATCTTAAACCTGTTTTGTTGAAGGTAGATTGATTTTCCTGACCCAGTGTTTCTGTTTCCAAACTGAAGGCTGCTTATTTGAGCATGTCTGTCTCACGGGGTTGTTTAACGATTGGCGGGCGACCACACGAAACATGTAGGACCTGGAATGCAGTGAGCGCTTGACACACCGTTGTTCCTGGTGTCGCTGTCCCTTTCACCGTTGGTTGAACCACGCTGGGCGACAGTCCGCTTTCATCTTTCACAGTGCCTTACGAGTCTCCCCACCCCAGACTGTGGAGATCTCCTGCCTTCATTTTCCTGGCTGCAGGGTATTTCAGAGGAGAGATGTATTATTTGGAGAAATCTCTAGAGTGGAATTGCTCTGTCAAAGGGGATGTGGAATTTTAACTGTGATAGATGTTGTCGAATTGTCCTCCCAGAAAAGGGTCACCGTGGACACTTCTACTGAGCTGTGAAGGGTGTGGTGTAATGAAATGCACATTTGTTCTCTGACCCTGGTCCCTGGCACAGAGCTCCTAAAACCCTCGGAGTTTCTTGAGTGATGAGAGTGTCTTTTGTTATTCAGAACGAGCTGCTTTCCACCCTACTTGAGTTTACACAAACGAGGTGACTCAAGGCTGGGGCCCTGCCTTCAGGACTGGGGCTGGTCACCAGAAAGACCAAGTATGTGATTGGAGGGTTGGATCTTTCAGCCTCACCACCCCTGGTCTCTGAGAAGTTCAGGAACGGGGCTGGAAATTAGTTCATTCACCAGTGCCCAGTAATTTAATCCTTCGTGCCTGTGTAATGGAACCCCAATAAAAATCTCTAGACACGGGGGCTTGGGGAGCTTCTGGGTGGGTGAGTACATTGAGGTGCAGGGGAGGTGGCCCAGAGTGAGAGCTGTGTACCACCCCATCCATACCTTCAACATGTCTCTTTCTTCAGACTTGAAGAGTTACGTCCTTTGTAACAAACCAGTAGTAGTATAATGCTTCTGTGAATTCTGAGTCATTCTAGGAAATTATTGAACCTGAACCCGGGTCACGGAAACCCCTGAGTTGGTAGTCAGCTGGGCAGGATGTGGGTGCCCTGGGCACCCTGGTGTGTCTGGTCTGAAGTGAAGGCAGCGTTGCCAGACTGAGCCTTTAACCTGAGGGACCTGCAGGGGCTCCCGAGCTCTTGTCAACATTGAACTGAACTGCCTGTTAGACACTCAGCTGGTGTTGGGGAATCGGGGTGGACAATGAGACCATGTATTTGGTGTCAGAAAATAGCTGGGGCACCTGACTCTCTGACCTCTCCAGCGTCGGAGTCAGGCTTTCAGAAATGGCTACGTCTTACCGTTAGCTTTCCCCTGCGGTGGAGCGTGGCAGTGTCTGTTGGCCACATCTCTTGTTTTGTTGACGACGGCAGATGTGGGGATGACTTTGGGTGATCAGCGCAAATTCCCCGTAGTTGATTTCTGTTCAAAAGCCATTCTTCCATATTGTCTTTGTAATTAATTCTATTTGCCCCCCTCTGCCTGTAATTTTAAGGGATTTTTATTGAATTTCATTGGATTTAAAAACTAATTTGGGGAGAAATGGCATCATAGTAGTGTTTCAGTTCAGGAGCTTGTGACTCTGCATTTACTCAGTGTTTAAAACGACCTTCAGTAAATATACTTTTCCTTGTATAAGCAGACCTGTTTATTTTAAAATAATTCAAAACAACACTTTTCCCTTTCAGCTCTAGTTCAGACGGGAATTTACAAGCAGATTTGAAAACCTTTCTGGAGAGAGCGTTCTCTAAATCCTCCAGAGCCGCACATCAGGTAAGGAAAGGGGTTTCTGGTGGAAAAAGCAAACTCTGCGAACAAAACATTTTCACCAGACTTAAGTCTAATCATCTACATCTTTTACCTTTTCGTTTATAATTTTAGTTATGGACGTCTAACTTATGATTATACGTCCATACTACCAACACACCAAACTGTCACTCATTTAGACATTAACTTTTTAATTATGTTAACCAGAGATTTAACTAACGGTGAATACTGTAGAATTGTTTAATAGGAAGGTTTTTGTTCTGTTTTTGTTTCCCTTTTCGTTTCGCAGGATTTCGCAAATATAATGAAAATGCTGCGAAGCCTGGTCCAGGATGGCTACACGGCCCTGCTGGAGCAGCGGTGCCGCAGCGCCGCCCAGGCCTTCTCGGAGCTGCTGGGCAACCTGGACCCCCAGAAAATAAAGGTGGGGTCGCCCCTCCCGCCGCGCTCGTCAGCGCCAGCCCCCCCCTCTCTGACTCGTGCATCGGTGCCCATGTGCTCCCGACGTGGAGGGGAACCAGGGTTTCGTAACTTCACTGTCACCAGCGCACCTGGGGCCGTGCCCCATGGCCCGAATCTCTGGGCTGGGAGATGCAGCCACACCCCCATTTCGCCTTTCTGCCCGCAGTCAGCGTGACCCAGGTTCCGATTCTCTCCTTGCTCTCTAGAACTGCTGGCCCGCTCTCTCTTTGGAGCAAGGATTTGGACTCATTTTAGTCCTATCTTTTCGTTCAGAAAGAAAGTGGTAGCTAGGTGAATAAACATGCAAGCTTGTCAGCGAATTTTCACCTGTCACTGGCAACCACTTGCATGCAAAAGAGAACAACGGCAGTCACTCGGACCGTTCCGAACCGTGCCTTTCAGGAACTCTGAGGCAGTGAGTCTGTGCTTTTATTAAATACTTGATAGCAATATATCTTTGCGAAAATATTTTCTAATGCTCTTCAGCCTTCATTTCAATCATCATGATTAGTGAGATTTTATTACACTTTTTCTGTTGTAGCTAACAGGTCGGTACAGTGCAAATTGGGCAGAATTATCTTCCGTTTTTTAACTGGAACCTTTTTATTGACAGCAACTGAACCTGGCCATGATTAACTACGTGTTAGTGGTCTACGGATTTGCAATTTCTCTCCTCGGGGTAGGACGGCCTCAGGTAAGCTTTGTAACAGAAATAATAAACATCTTAAACATGCCATTGCTTTTAGAAGATATGTAAATTAGCTTTCCTGTTTTGGCTTATCTCCACCTGCCTACTTCCTTGATCATTTTTTCTAAAATTCCTACATTTCATTTAACTTGTGTTGTGTTGTTTGTTTTTTTAGAAAGAAAATTCAGTTTGTGTTCCCATTAGCAAAAGTTATGTCCGACAACTAGTGGGAATCTACTTTTTATTTGTGTAAAAAGTAAAGGACCTGATGTATCAGGGTAGATCTCAGAAACACGTCAAGGAGGAAAAGTGGATTTGGAGAGCATAACAAACGTGATACCGCTTACGTACTATTTGGGAAACATGCTTCCCACGAGTGTGTATTATTTACGGCTATCTGTGTGCATCTGAGTGGAACCATTATCTTAGATTTGATGTAGGGCCAGTCCATGTTTTCAATTTTTACATCAAATTTAGGATAATGGTTCCACTTAGTGATGGAAGAAATGTGGGTCTGGGGAGGTTAGGAAAGGAAGTTTGACCTTGTTTTATTTTTTTTTTTAAATTAAAGTAAAAATAATGTACCTCTTTGCTCTGGGTGGGAAGTACCTGGGTATTTTCTTATTTCCCCGACTGCCATCTTCCATAACCATGTAGCTATATTTTGCTCTCCATGGTCTTGAGTTTTGGGTAAAGGTTGACATGGCTCTAGAGTTACCTCATGCATAAAATATTTGTGCCACCGACTTGGGCTCCAAGCTTCCTTGGCTGGAGGAAGGCTTAAGGATACCCAGCAAGTATTAAGTCATTGTTTCATGTCCTTCCTCCCCGTGGTCCACGGCGCCGAGGTTCGTTTTCCTTGTGACGTGCTTGTTTCCATGGTCTGGATGTCTCTCATTAAGACCTGTCTGTTTCTTAGATTGTTGGAAACGAAGTTCAAGTTCATGATCTCAGTTCTTTTATTCATGGCAGAGTAATGATGAACATGTTATGTTTTGCTTATTGAAATTGAATAGGTAGTTTATTACATTTATGATTTACTCTGAAGTAGTGAGACTAATGAAAGGAAAAAAAGCAGGTATGGTAGAACTTGAACCTTGAAAAGAATTTCGTCATCCGGAGTAGCCCCAGAAGGAAGCAACCCGCTTACTCCCGTGTAGCCCTTGCTGGACACGTTTTGGAATCTCCTTTGGAGCTGGCCACAGAGCTGCTGGCGGGCTCCATTGTACAGTGACGTTTCCTTTTCCACCCACGATGGGGTTACAGCGTGTTGTCTAGAGCTAAGTGTCTCTGGAGATTTTCAAAACAAAATTCATGGAAAGCACAGAGGTTTCCACAGTTGACAATATTCTAAAGCGTATACTCTAAGCCCTGCGAAGCTGTTATTAAAGAGCTGTTTGTAAGGTTGCGTGTGTGTCTGTCTCACACCACAAAACGCGGAGGCATCATTGGAATGCCTGCACCCATAAGGCAGCAGCACCAGGATGGACATGACGGGGTCTCCGCGTCCAAATCAGCCCTTTTACCCTGAAGTCGCACCGGGTGCTGGTCACAGCTCCCGGGCCCTCGAGGTGTGTTAGTACACGCTCATTGGCTGGGTGGTTTGATGTGTTCAGTGCCGGCTTCTCATTCTGGAGCTGGACTGCTTTAGTCGGTCATGAGCATTCACGTGGTCGACATTTGTACAATTGCTAAGAAAATGAAATGCGGATGGTATAGTTTTGCCATAGAAACTTCGGGCGGATTGTTTTTAACGTACACCCAAAAATGTCAACCTTCAGATAAAACGACCTGCAGCATTTCTTTTTTTGTGTCAGTGATCTTGTGTTCTTTTTGCCATTGAAGGAATTGTCTGAAGCTGAGGGCCAGTTTAAGAGGATGATTGAATTCTACCCCAACGAGGGCCTTGATTGCTTGGCCTACTGTGGAATTGGAAAAGTGTACCTGAAGAAAAACAGGTTTGTAGAAGCCATTCCATTTTATGCTCCAGGCTGGTAATTTATTCAAAGTCTAATGTGGGATGAGTCCTTTTCTGGAGTTATTTTGATATCTGTGGTATGCTATTATAATTATGTTTACTTTGAGGACTGGCATTTAATAATATTCAAGTAAGGGGAGTCATATCATTTCCTAATGCTTCCTAATTTTGAATCCAATAAGAAATTCAGTCCTGGCTGGTATAGCTCGGTGCAGTGAGTGCCAGCCTGCAAATGCCAGCCTGGGAACCAAAGGTTCGCTGGTTCAATTCCCAGTAGGGGTGCATGCCTGGCTTTTGGGCCAGGTCCCCAGTGGGGGGCATGTGAGAGGCAACCTCATGTTTATGTTTCCCTCTCTTTCTCCCTCCCCTCCCCTCTCTCTAAAAATAAGTAAATAAATGAATCTTTAAAAAAAAAATCAGTTAGAGACTAATTTGACACCAAGGGCTTTATATTTTATCTTTTGGTGTGTGTCATTTTAATTGGTGGATGAATTAATGTGAATTAATGCTTTACAAGTCTGATTGTTTAATTCTTGGTTAAATATCTATTTACTCAAAAAGCTTGTATGGCCCTGGCTGGTGTAGCTCAGTGGATTGAGCGCGGGCTGCGAACCAGGCATCGCAGGTTCGATTCCCAGTCAGGGCACATGCCTGGGTTGCAGCCCATGGCCCCCAGCAACCGCACATTGCTGTTTCTCTCTCTCTCTCTCTTTCTCCCTCCCTTCCCTCTCTAAAAAATAAATAAAATCTTTAAAAAAAAAAAAGCTTGTATGAAGATTGACTTAATACAAGGTACATATATGTTCACAGACATCATGAGTTAGGAATAGAGATCTCTTCTCTGAACTTATATTACAATTGGAATCCTTCCTCAAGGTTTAGTAGGCAGCCGTCGCCCAAGTTTTCCATGTCTTACCTCCCCACGTTGCTGTATGAACCTGAGAAGTCGGGATTGCTCCTTGAGCTTTAAAAACATCTCCCTCATCCTGCCGCTTGCACGCAGTATGATGTGGGCATGTTAGATTACTTAGTAAAGGAGTGCTGAGTGGTCGAGTACATGTGTGACTTTTAGCTACTTTCAGTTATCTTCATCTGACTTTTTAGGGGAAATTTTATCAAACCATTGGTATTCTTGGGAGTCCAGTCTTAGAGTGTGCCTAGAACCTCCTTTATAGATTTTTAAAGATTAAGGAAACTTGTATTTCCTGAAGTTACTGTCTCGGCAGGCTAAACTATATTAAGAATCAGGCAGAGACAAGAGAAGTGAGGGTTTAGTGATCTGTGTAGCAAGAGCAAATGAAGTTAATTTCCAAGTTTAGTGTAAACAGTCTAGGGTATACCTGTTTAGTGCCATGGTCACATGCAGATGTTCTTAAGGTCTAGAAAAATAACATAAATGCGTGAAATCACTGGGATTGTGGCAAACAAAAAATTCTGTGTATGGAAGGAATTTAAACTTGAATTTCAAAGTCATGTATGGGGCTCCATGTCCAGTGCGCTGTTCTTGGCCGTCGTGATGTGCAGGTTCTCGTATATGGTCCTGCTGTTCAAAACCATCTGGGTGGCGGATGGCAATGTAGCACTGCAGGCAAACCTCAGTTTTTAAATTGGGCAATCATTTTAAGATTGCAGAAAGAAGGAAAAACCCTATTTCTTCTCTAGTCTGAAGAGAAGAATAGAGGCTTGGTTAACTTTATAATACAGTATTTTAGTATCTTTTGTTGAATGGATTATAAGAATCCATTGACATGCTTTTAAAACCGTAAGTTAAAATAGATTAAAAGATTCATATTTATAGTTAAAAATTCACATACACATGTTTTCTGTTACAATAATTCACTGCTTTATGGTTGAAGAAAGATGTCCAGAATACACTCTCTTTAAGAAATTTTTCAGCAGGTGATTTTTACTTTAGATGTCCTAATAGAGTAAAATTTAAAACAAAAAGAGAATTTCCCTGCGGATGGTTAAATGAGTGGGAGCGGAGGAGGGTTGCCATTTCTCTGCATGAATCTACTTTAATTTGTGTACTAGATAGGACATAAAATTGGAACAACCAAATTGTTTAATGTTTTTGTTTTAGTTGTTGGAAACTTTAAAAACGTTACAACTTTAAAGGTCTAGTGTGCCTTCCATAATATAGCCAGTCTCCAGGCAGATTTGTATTTAATTTAATAAGCAGACAACACTAAAGGAAATACAGGTTACATTGACTGTTTTATGCAGTGATTTATCAGATGTAGTCTTACTGGTTAGCTTGGAATATCTGACCTTTGTTGTGGGGAATGAAAACTCATGTAACACTTTTAATACCTTTTTTATTCATAATTACGACTAGGTTTGGTGAAGCTCTGAACCACTTCGAACAGGCAAAAGCCTTGATTTACAGACTTCCTGGAGTGCTGACTTGGCCCACCAGTAATGTGGTCATTGAAGAGACAAGGCCAGGGAAAATAAAGGTAACCCTTTATTTCTGCAGAGAGCTTCTTACTGACTGTTGAAACCCTCTCCCCTCGCTGGCCCAGGTGTCAGATGACAGAGAGGTCAGAGCCCTCTGTCCTCAGCCCCCCGCTGGCTTTTCGCCTTTAAAGACTAGTCAGACTCACTGACAATTACTAAGTGGTTTCTGTGCGCTGGTCACACATCTGCCATGTTTTATTACCTTTAATCGTTACAGCGGCCCTACCAGGTGAGTACTGTGATTATTCCCATTTTACGGAGGAGACAGATTGGTGTAGAGAGGTTAAACAAGCTCAAGGTCAGACAAGTAGGACATGGTGGGGCTGGCACTGGAGTCTAGGCATTCTGGCTTCCGTGCGCATTATTAAGCAGAAAGGTATGCTGTCCTTAGAGAAAGGTATAACATCGTTGTTGCATTGTATTTGCTGTACGTATTGAGATGGCACTTGAAGACCCAGAAAATATTAGTCTTATATCCAGAAGCTTAGGATGCCTTGCTAGTTATCCAGAGACTAAATTGGTGTGAGTTGACTAGGTTAGACCTTTAGCTGTGAGCCCTGGCATGGACTCAGAACTTGCTTTTGACCAAAGCTTCTAAAAGCACAGGGGTCAACTCTTACAGCTCAATGATAAAAAGACAACTAATCTAATTAAGAAGTAGCCACAGGATGTGATCTTTCACGAAGTTATACGAATAGCCCTGTCTGGTGTGGCTCAGCGGTTTGAACGCCAGCCTGCAAACTGAAGGGTTGCCGGTTTGATTCCTGGCTGGGGCACATGCCTGGGCTATGGGCCAGGTCCCCAGTACTTGGGGGCATTCGAGAGGCAACCGATCAGTGTTTCTCTCCTCTTGATTCCTCCCTTCCCTAGAAAGGAGCAAATAAAACCTGAGTTAGCATGTGACCCAGCAGTTCCACTCCTAGATATATACAGAGAAAACACGTGTTCTCAGAAATACTTGTACGTGAATGTTCATAGCAGCATTGTTCCTAATAGTCAAAAAGTGCCTGTCAGCCCTGACTGGTGTGGCTCAGCGACTTGGGCGACCACCTGCAAGGTGCAAGGTCACCAGTTTGATTCCTGGTCAGGGCACATGCCTGGTTTGCTGGCCAAGTCCCCAGCTGGGGGCGTGCGAGAGGCAACTGATAGATGTTTCTCTCCCTGTTTTTCATTCTCCTTTCCCCTTTCTCTAAAAATAAATAAATAAAATCTTTCTTTAAAGCGTCCATCAACTGATGAATAATAAAGTGTAGTCTATTTATACAATCAAATATTATTCAGCCACAGAAAGGAATGAAGTACTGATCTGTTTGCTACAACATGAATGAACTTCAAAAACATTACACTAAGTGAAAGAAACCAGAGACAAAAGGTCACATGTTCTGTGATTCCATTGATATGAAACTTCCAGAATAGGCACATTGGCTCAGAGACAGGAAGTGGATTAGCGGTCGTTAGGAGCTAGGGGTTGGAATTGTGAGGGGCCGCCAGTGGGTCTGGGAATTCTCGCTTGGTGATGAAAACGTGAACTTAGAGTGTGGTGATGGCCATCAACCCTGTGAACAGACCGAATCGTATGGTGTGTGGATGACACCTCTCCCAAAGCTGGTGTTAACACGAGGGGCGTCGGGTCTTCCTCTCTTTATACTGGGCCGGGGGGAGGCATGGGACTGTTTGGGGCAGAAACCAGCTCCGGGAGTGCGGCATGGGTCTCGGAGCGGCCCCAGGGCCGTGGGCTAGGTCTTCAGGGAGCAGCTTGGGTGGCAGGGGTCGGCGAGGCAGGCGGCTGAGATCGTCGGCCCCTGGGTGAGGTGCCGCTGGGAGGGAGGAGCAGAGTGGACTCCGAGGGCCATTCTGCCTGTCCGCCTCCCTCCGGGTGCTGTCAGGGGGATTTCTGAGAGCTCTGGATTGTAAAATGGGGTGTGATGGTTACAGTAGGTTGAGATTTTGATTCTGACTTGGAAGTTCTGAGAAAATTTGTCAGTCCTTGCCCACCCCGTCATTATTCTCTCTCGACGTGTTTGCATCAGCCTCCGTCTACATGGCACAAGTTCAAGAGTGGTGTGTGGTTTCTTCCTGGCTGAAAACACTGTCATTCCTATGCAGAACATATTTTCACGGCAAGTGATTATTGGAATCTCAAGCATTTTGATTGACGCATTAGTGCTGCAGCAGGGTTTTTGCGTGTTTGTGTTCCAGTCGCTATTAGAGAAGTTCATCGAAGAATGCAGGTTCCCTCCCGTGCCCGATGCCGTCTGTTCCTATCAGAACTGCTGTGGGGCTTCCAAGATCCAGATCTACATAACAGACCCAGACTTCAAGGTAAATAATGAGTGTGCAGTAGGAAATTCACGAGGCACGGTTGTGCCTCAAAATGAGTTTGGAGCAAACCCTGTCATTGGAGGCACCCACGTTCGCTGGCTGGCCAGCAGTCTTCTGTCCCGTTGTCCCCCACCCCGCCCCTGGCCTTCTGTAGGTCTCCACCATCTCACGTGGAAACCTAGAGCCGCTGAAACCCACTCCGAGGGCGTGGCTTGACCTGAGAAGGCAGGCTGGCTAACTGTGTCATAAACGGCCTGCCCCCAGGAGCACTGGAAATGAAATGAGGTTGTTACCTCTGATTTGCTGAAATTCTGATTTCTTGTAAAATTTGACTCTAAGGATCTAAAGGCCATTGTCATCTCTCAGAAACCGAGTTTGAGACCAAGTCTGGCGTGTAATTGTGTGAATAAGTTACTGGGCCTTAGTTTATGCATGAGGATGACAGCTGCCCACCCCAGCTGGTGTGGCTCAGGGGACTGAGTGCCAGCCTGCAAACTGAAGTCACTGGTTCGATTCCCAGTCAGGGCACATGCCTGGGTTGCAGGCCAGGTCCCCAGTTGGGGACGTGTGTGAGGCAATCAGTCAATGTTTCCCTCTCCCTCTCTGAAAGTAAATAAATAAAATCTTTAACCGAAAGAAGAAGGTAATAGCTGCCCATTTTTGCACTGTCCCTGGTTCGAGCAGATGAAATAATGTTTATAAAATATTTTGTACGTTGTAGAGGACAATGCAGCTGTGAACTTAAAATGAATCTGTTAGTCAGGCTCTGTGTCTCTGCCACCAGCCATTCTGGGGGGTGGGAGTATGTGCTCCCCACAGGGAAGTGTGATGTCTAGTTATGTCTGCTGGATGAGTGTAAGCAGCTCGCTCTTTATCTCAGCATGCCTGCGAGTGAATCAGAGTGTGTGTGTGTGTGTGTCAGAGAGAGAGATAACTAATTAAATGTGAATTTTAAAATGTTTAAATCCCCAGGGTTTTATAAGAATCAGCTGTTGCCAGTACTGCAAAATTGAATTTCACATAAACTGTTGGAAGAAGTTAAAAACTACCACCTACAATGATAAAATTGACAAGGTAAGCCTAATAAGATTATCTGGATTCTCTGTTATGCTTATTGTGTGTTGATGCTCCACCCCCACTGAGGATCTTAGGAGAATGTCTTAGCTGAGTATAAATTCCTTCCTGTACATACTAGACATATCAGAAAGTTTTAAATTAAAACTTTAATAATAAAGTGGAAAATCAGCTTTTACTTTTATTTAGTACAGCTATAAAGGCAATAGTCATAAAGATCTTCAGTAAATTGCTTAACCAACTTTTACATTGGGAATGTTATGATCAAAAATCAAAATTTTGATGTCTAATTTTAAAATATAGGTCTTAAATTACGCACTGACAGTTTTAGCCCTTCAGGGATCTTTCATATAAGTACCTCAAAGTTACGATGTAGAATTGAGGTCTCAAATTTTTTATTTTCTACCGAAATTTGATGAGATAATTTTTACTAAAGAATCAACTTAAATTTTATATGTCCACTTCTTATTGTGGTTTCTCTGTAATTAGCAAAATAATGATGTTAATTATCATTAGCTAGGTATAGTTTCCAAGAAGGCACAGTTTTAAAATCTTATTTGTATTCATAGAATTTGTTTGTGATTTATATATAAACTAGGGACATAAGAAAGAAAAAAGAAAACCTTTTTCTGTATTGCATAGCCTCGTGTAAACCCCTGTCAATATTGGGGAAAAATAAGGCGGTTGTGCTGGACTCTGTTAGCAACAGGAATTACTCGGGTGTGATAGAGATACAATCTCACATTTTATACGTTTTCACATAAGTTAACTGTTGCCATTGAGTCACTTCTGCTGTGTCTTTGTCTGATCTTAACTGAGTTCCTCTAAGTATACACGCTCCCTTAGTGGTCTTAACCACACCTGTTGGTTGAGATATTCCCTCTGTAAGTTAGCTCTCAGGGGGACATACTGAAGTAATAGACAACCCAGATGTCTCAGACGCACAACAAGAAAGGTTCATCTTGTGTATGTGACTGGTCCTGAGCTTCTGCGGCTGCCGGCCAGGGCTGGGGTGCAGCTGCTCTGGTCCGTGGGCCATGTTCTTTCTGTCTGAATCAAGATTGCCCAGAAGGTGTTCCAGTGGCAGAGGGCAAAGATCAATGGCGAGTCCATTCAGTGTTTCTTCAAGCTTTTGCTGGGACGTGGCGTTTGTCATGTCAGTGCTCCTTGTGTTGACGAAAGCAAGTCACATGGTCGATAGCCGGTGTATTCCTCCTCCTGGGAGGCTCTGAAAGTCACAGGGCAGTGAGCAGGGACTTTCATGGCCTCCCTGAAGGAGGTTTTCGACCACATTTTAACTGTTCGTGGTGATGAAAATGGTATACGTGTACAGATTTATTCTGATATATAGCACTTTTTTTTTTTATCATACAGGATTTTCTGCAAGGAATTTGTCTTACCCCTGACTGTAAAGGCATCATTTCTAAGATTATCATCTTCAGCAGTCGGGGTCAAGTTAAATGTGAAGTAAGTATCTCTTCAAGGAAAACCTCATTAAGTTGATAACCAGAATGCTTGCACCTTTTAAAGCATGGTTTAAATTTATGAAAGCTGTACAGTTTGGACCTTGTCTTCTCCAGAAACAGCTACTTAATTTCAGAAAATACAGGAACGATTAGGATGTGAGAATGCTTCCTTGCAATGAAGGAGTCTCTCATTCTATTTCCTAACAGAAAAATGAGGCTTTTTGACTTAGTTTTACTATTGTTACTCTTTTTATAATCTGGTTCTCTTAAGCCCAGGTAAACTGGCGGGGTTTGGGGGGTGGGGGTCCTTCAGGAGGGGAAAAGTGTCTCGAGGGATTACCTGTAACCAGTCTTCATGGAGGTGACGGGAGTTGATTGTTATGATACTGATAGTTCATTTGATGTCAGTTTACTTTCATTAAAAAAAATTCCTGCTAAAGTGAGTCTCTTCTCTTCTCAGCAAATTGTTTTGCTGAAGTTTTCTGGGTTTGTGTCTGGTCAGAACATCCTCACTGTTCTCTGTCAAGTTGAACATTGATGATGTGCTTCTGAAATACAGAAGCACAAAATATTGTTACGTGTGGTTTTGTGCTTTATGTCATGGAAGTATGAGACAAATTTTGGATGTCTTTGTTTTATTTAAAGTTTGAACACAAGGTCATAAAAGAAAAGGCTCCTCCAAGACCTATTCTGAAACAGAAATGTTCTAGGTAAGATTTTTAACTACATCAGTAGCTTAATGATATATTTTACAATATAATTCTATTAAGTGCAGATTTCTAGATTATGCAGTTTTTTAAATTGGTTGTGTACACATGTCCAAATAAGTGGTTCTAAAATGATTTTTATGGATATTTAAAACTTAAAGAGAACTAGCCTGGAATGATTAAATACTGAAAACTTGAATCAGAAGTTTTATGTAGTGGTCGAATTTATAAGAAATTATGGCATTTGCTGCTGTGAAATGACATTTGATTAGTAGATTTGGCAGTTACATAAAAATTGTATGCTTAGCTGTCAGTTGTTTAACTCTAATTCCGAAAGTGTATTTTTTTCCTTTCTTCAGCAAACATTTTGAACCAATTACTTATTTCTCACACTGAAATACTTAGTGTACTGTCAAAATTATTCCCTTTTTTGTATCTTCTCATTAACATCAAATAGTTACAGTCCACTTTGCTTTTATTTTTGGTCCTGCCTCTTCTCTTCCCTTCTAATAAGGGATTCATTGGTGACCAAGAAAAAGCAAAAGAAACGATGAGAAGGATTGTTTGTTGAGGAGCATGCGTTGTAACCATATCAACCAGATTCCAGGGTCATGGGCCACTATTGGGTGTGAAAATAATGCTGTGCTGCAGGGTCTGTCTTTGAATTGAGCGTTTACTTCTATTATCCTGCAGAGTAATCTTTATTACTCCTATTTACCCTAAGCAGTAACTTAAAAACATGGAAATAATATCTGTACAATCTATACATGCCATCCTTAATTAAACATCACTTAATCACTGAGCTTCCTGTTTTCGTGAGACGTTTACCTTTAGATCGACTGAGCTGACCACACGTCAGCAGCTTTTTGATATTAAACAGATGATGCAGGCTAAGTCTTAATTAAAAAGGAAAACTTCTAACTTATTGCTTAGAGAATGGTTTGTATAGTAGGCAAAGGAAAACCGTTAATTGAGTTTATAACAAAGGTGAATTATCATTAATTGTGGATGTTTATCAGCCTAGAGAAGCAAAAACTGAAAGAAGACAAAAAAATTAAGAGGAAGATCCAGAAACAGGAAGCGAAAAAGTTAGCACAAGAAAGAATGGAGGAAGACTTACGGGAAAGCAGCACACCCAAACCTGAGGAGCGGAAAGGTATGCTGGGTGCAGGGCTTGATGGAGGGACTACGTTGTCACTGAGACTGAGTACAGAGGTCCATCTTCCTGAGCCTCACGTTGTTACTGAATTGAAATTTAGGTTTCAGCGGATATTTTAATACTGTCGTGGGCGGGGGTGGCATAAATGGCACTGATTTTGGAAGCAGTGCATGGGGATTCAGAACACTGCCCCGCCACCAGCCTGGGGCAGATCTGAGGTTCTCCTCCCTGAACTGAGGGCAGAAATGACGTCCGGCACGTATGAGTCTCGTGTGTTTGACTCGGTCTGTAGACTCCGCTCTGTGCATTGGAGTCCTAAGGCAGTGCGCTGTCAGGTCACCGCCAACCGCCTGGAATAGTGCTGACTGCAGGCAAAGAAGCTGTTCGCAGGAGACGCCGTAGAGGTCGCTAGTCAGCCTTTTCTGTTTCACGCCCGTCTGTCCCCGTTCTGGGGTCAGTGTGGGGACGCGTCTCTGGTGACGGCACTGTTTCTGTGGGCCTGCTGGCCCGTGTGCTCGCTTCCGGACCGGCCGAAGTACCTTACTTTCTACAGCAGCGTTATCTTTAAGGGGAAGTGTTTCCTCGCGCTGTCTTTATTTTCCATCTCGTAGTCCATTAATGTTTTACAAATCAATCCAAACGATCTTTCCCGCTGAAGAAGTTTTCGGTGAATGTCAGTATTTTAACTCCGGGCGCTCCGAGAGGCTAGGCGGTCCCCGTTAGGGAGGTGGCCGGCGGGAAGATGAAGTCCTGGGATGTTTCCCGGCTTGTCCCCAGCGAGTTCGCGGGTCTGCAGTTCGGGATCCAGCCATTACGTGAAGAATGTAGTAAGAACCACCAAATATAAATTGAATCTATGACTGAATAAATGATCACTTCAACTCCAAAAAAAACCCCTTTGCATTCTTAATGAGTAAACATGTTTGTCGAATCTAAATTCTGAATAGTTAATGAGGCTGGGCTAGGCTGGTTGAGGGAAGCAACCTTGTTTTAGAGGAGCTCAGATTTCAGATGTAAGATGAGGGGTACGGAGTGAAGGAGACAAGGTGCTTTTGATACATTTTACTTAATGTGAACTTCCGTATTTTTTCAAAGGCGTTGGTACATACAGTGTGGGGCAGAAGCAGTTTGCAGTTGTAAGCATGTACACAACAGAGCTTATGTTTGCGTAGTTCGTTAATGACTGTACTTTCTGTATGAACGGATTTCGGCTGACTCCTGCTCCATGCTGTATTTATAGTCCTAATTCAAAATTTCTTGAGTTGTATTCCAAACACCATGAAGAATCTGAGCCGTGTTTATGTTAGGTTACGGTACAGCATTTCTTTCCGAGTGTCCATCTTTGCCAGTTGGCCCTGCTGTTTGCTGGGACTGACCACTGTTGCTCGTCCTCAGAAACCGCCGCCCGGGCGTTGCCCTATGAGCTCCTGGACGACAGGATCCTGCAGTGCATCCAGCTGTCCGCCGACAAGATCCAGGCCGGCGTGCCGGACACGTCCCGGCTGCTCAAGGAGCTGCTCTCCTGGAAGGTTCTGAGCACGGAAGACTACACGACCTGCTTCTCCAGCAGGAATTTTCCGAATGAAGCAGTGGGCTATGTCATTGGTCACCTGATTCAAGAAAAGAACAGGGTCAAGACAAGGATATTTCTGCACGTTTTGAGCAAGCTTGATGACATGGAGCCAAAATTGGCCACCTGGATCCAGAAACTTAATAGCTTTGGTACGTCATTTACTTCCAGAGATGCAGTTCAGTAGGAAGGGCAGACGCGAGGCCTTGGAGTCCTGTTTCATTTTCCTGTCATCGTTTATGATTTTTTAAAATGTAGGACTGCCAGTTGGTATGGTTAAAAATACTATTTCCCCAACTCTCCATTTTTGAATTATTTTATGGAGGGGTTACAGTATATATCTTTTAAAGGTATAAACACAGGGAAGTTCAGTCAGTTACAAAATCCAGTCCTGTGTTATGCTGAAGTGTTTGTAAGTGTGTAAACTATAAATACAAGGCCCAGCCAGAAGTGCAAGGCACCCCCAGGAGCCAGGTGTCTGGGCCGC
>PVIA01013132.1:0-33836 GCA_004024845.1 Tonatia bakeri | reverse complement strand
AAAAAAAAGAAAAGAAACATAGACTTATAGAGATTGTTTAAATTACTGGGTTTGACTAAAATTATTTCACTGGACTAAACGTTAGGAACTAGAAGAGTAGATAAGATTAGTTAATTAGGAAATAAACTATACACTCTCTTCACGTAGAGTGTAGACCCAGCCACAGATAACAGGCAGCCCCAGACTATGTTAACGTGGCCTGGACTTAACTACAGCTGTGTTCAATGGTGATTTCAGATTTGGTGATTACTTCTAGCAACCCTCAGCCATTTAGAGGAATTAAATGACTCCAAGTAGTTAATTTCTCCTCATCTAAGTTATCTGCCTCCTTAAACGGAACTTCAAACTCTGACCCTAACTTTAACTCTTTACTCTTCCTCAAATAATTTTTTATGGATGCCCTGACACCTGAGGAGTGTTCTAAAACAAAATACCTTCCCGTCCCAACATAGTTGAGTTGCCCAAAGAGGAACCTACTTTCCTTGGATCCCAAATGGGAAATGATTTGACCTGCCAGAGGGATTTACCAGAAGGATTTAAACACACCTCCCAAAGCAACAGCAGACAGAGAACACTGAACACTGAACACTGATCACTGCAAGATACACAGACAACCCCCACTGCTCTCCAGACCCTGGAGTTATGGCAACGTCTGTTAGCCAAGCACCACACAGGGAGTGGAAGGGCGGGTTCCCTCGGATTTCTGTGATGTTTCCCTTGGTAAAAGGTGATATGTCCTTTCCTACTTTGCCCCCAGTCCCATCTCCATTCCTATGAATTCCTGCCTCAGGGAGCCACTGGTACTGATGAGAAAGTGTTTTGTCTTTCAAGTTGCTCAGATCAAAAATGTATACATACATAAATGTGGTTGAGAAACAATCAGCATTGGAGGAACAAGCCACGGTGTCAACAACCCGAATACAAACTGGTGCTTTACAGAGTGCAATAGGGGAACAGGAAGCCCTGTATAAAAATCAATGAAAAGGAGATAGTGTTTTATTTTTTTAAACTAATTTTGACTGTGTTTTTTAAGGTTTTTATTTATTTATTTTTAGAGAGAGGGGAAGGAAGGGAGAAAGAGAGGGAGAGAAACATCATTGTGTGGTTGCTTCTCACATGGCCTCCACTGGGGAACTGCCCTGCAACCCAAGCATGTGCCCTGACTGGGAATTAAACCAGCAACCCTTTAGTTTGCAGCCCATGCTCAATCCATTGAGTTATTACCAGCCAGGGCAGGAGATAGTATTTTAGACAAGTGTATAAGCCAAGACAAAAAGACCTATTGGTGACCAGTGATAAAAAGCAAGAAGCTAACATTTCAGAAGATACGGAATGTATAAAGAACATCTACCCAACTACATCATTACCATCTGACCATGATTACAGGGAATAATCGCCACCGTTTAGTGAACGGAAGGTAGGTCTCTTGTGTCCATTACTGTTTAAGTGCATAGTTACCTCTACCTGGTTCTCAGGACAGAGCATGATTTCAGGAACTCTCTATAAAATCATCTACCATCCTCCTAAAGGTCTGGGTACAATCTCAAATATCCAGACCTGTACTGAGCAGATCCTACCTATTCACAGAGTCAAGATCACGGTGCCCCCACTAAAAGAAAGCAGGCAGCATCTCCTCCCTGGCAAACTCTCTCATTGTGAGCTACCAGGGTCACATGCACGTGGCACCAATGTTTATTTTCTCTAAGCGAATGATGTGCTCCTGCTGCTTAAAGAAGCTGAACCCTATTCCTGTGGAACATGTTGGAAACCAGCAAACAAAACACAGTTTAACAAAGGTCAAGAAGTATCTTCATGCCCCAAGCCTCCACCAGCTCCAGGCACCACAATGCAAATTAGGGGCCTCCTCACAGCCCTGGCAACAGGGAGATTTTCTGCTTTGGTTCATTAGGTGTCCTCCTTGCCTTTCCAATCATACTGGTACAGAAAGATTCACATGAAATGTCACTTCCTTAAAGAAGCCTTCCTTGGCCATTCATGCCTTCATTGACCTCCCCACTTCACAGCCGCTTCTTGAGCAAGTACTGACTGTACCATAAGTGCAATGTTAAATCATGTCCTGTCTTATATTTTTTAAGGTTGTTTATTTTTTAAAAAAATACCAGTGCATTCTCCAATAAGACTTTGAAGATCTCATTATCAAAGGGCTCCTCAATAGGAGATTAGGTTTCAGGTTTTTTAAATGATCTGGTTATGAGATGTTCTTTGTCAAGAGCCATATCGTTTCCTGATTTTACCAGGGCAATGGCTCATAAAATGCTGTAAATCAGAACAATTGCCTCAGAAGAAGCTGGTGTTCCCTTATAGCCCATTAGCTCCCTGAGGTCCCACCATCTCACTGTGACACAGCCACCCACTGCTTAACCTGCTTCTGACTCACCCAGCTTGCGTTTCTGACTTCAGCTTCTCTTTCATCCACTAGTCTGGGCATGAAAGGTAACTGCCTCTGCTTAAGACCCAGCTCTCCTCCTTTAGGACTAGATATGTCCTTAGCAGGGGCTCTTGAGGTAGCCAGCTCTTGGCTGCTGTTCTAACAATCCCCCCAACCTGGTAACCTTGGTTCACCTGGCCCCGCCCGGTCCTTTCATCAGCTCTCTGCTGTCCCCTCCTGGCAGTTTGTGGCATTGCGGCAGATCTTTCAAGAAACTCAGCCAGTTGCCTTAACTCTAAATTATCGTAAACTCCTGTGGATTTGGCACGTCTGGCCTACCACCTGAGAGGTCTTTTTAAAAGTTTAACTGCTGTTTTGTTAACATTTAATTTCCTTACTCTCACATTCAGCCACTCACAATCAGTTAGCCTTGCCTTTATTAGAGAGTAGTAGTCTAAAAGAGTCTCTTAAAAGACAGCCATCTATACCAGACATTTTTTCATATATATACATTTTTAATTGGAAATGTTACTATACATGGCACACTGAAATTTTAAGAAAGTCATTATACTGCTGTCTTTTTCTGATTCCTCACCCATACAATACAGATACTATACAATGGTGATTCACAGAGATTAGTTTATGTAAGAATTGCCTGGTAAGCTTGTTAAAAATTAAAATGCATGAATATCACCCTCAGAGGCTCTAATTTTCCATGTGGACCCGAAAGTTCTCTATTTCTAACCAGCACCAATTCTACTGCAAATGGTCCACAAGAAACATGAACCCACTGGACACCTTCTATTTCTCCTGATTCTATTCCTTGCTTCAGCCAAAACCACATACGCTAGGGTTTAGAAACAGAACCAGCCTAACAAGCACCCAGGGTAAAAACAGGCTTCGGTGAATAAGCACCTTTCAGAAGCACAATCATCATGTTTCTCTCCGTGCTCCATGATGATTACAGCGTCCAAAATATGCCTACCGCCAGCACCTGATGCAAGAGAGAGTGTTGTACCTTAATAGCTCTCTTCCATAATTTATCTCCCTGGATGCTACAGCTCACAGAGATGATAAATAACTAAGTCAGCAAATGTCTTAGCACCCAGGAGACAAACAAATAACAGCTATTCAGAGTGCACTAGATGATGCCCTTCCTTAGGCCTGGAGAAAAAACTTGGGCAGCATTTTTCGAACTTGTTGTTTGCTTACTCATAGGAAAGCATCGGACTGCCTGGCTCTCTCATGTTGTTAGAGCAAACACCAATGAGAAAGCTCCCCTGCCAACATCCACAGATGCTGAGAGGTCAGTTCACTGCATGTCCAGTGGGGTGCTCACTCACTGTGCCTCTCTGACTTCAGTGTGCATTGGAATCACTGGGGCTCTTGCTAAAATGCAGGATTTGGTTCAGCAGGTCTAGGGTGCAGCCTCAGATTCTGCATTTTCAACGAGTTCCTGGGTGATTCCAATGCTGCTAAGCCAAGACTGTGTGGCTAAGCTTTTCCTCAGTGTTCTGCTCTGGAGGAAGGCTGCCTGCCTTGGGTTAAAGAGGAAACCACAGGCCCAGATGGTGTTACTTGCGCTAAAAGCCCATGACACCAAACCTAGATTTAATACCTGATCTAACTGTAGTATCAGCCTCTCCCAGAAACATCATCATAATCAACCAGTGTGGAATTTTCTGCTCGACACCAGTGAGGTAATCTGTCATGGGGGTCCCCTCCATCCCCCACCAAAGAAAAGGCATTTGCAAGATGAACACCCTTCCCATTCCCTTGCCCCAAAAGGTGTGATGCTGCTCGATTTATGGACTGCATAATGAAGCTAACGATCTTCCAGTTTACTCAGTTGAATTTTAACACTTAAAATCCCAGTGTTCCCACTTACTAGCCATGTGGTTCGAGGTAAGTTGCACTTCAAGCCTTAGTTTTTTTCCCACAGGTAAAGCATTACCCCCCTTAAAGGGTTATTGTGAGAATTAAAGGAGGAATGGCCACAAAGCACCTGGCATGTGGCAACCTCCCAACACATATTCATTTCTGCTGCATGAGCACACAGCTCCATGGCCCAGCTGCAGCAGAGTGCGGTCATGGTGTTCAGACTTTGTTCCCGCTGCTCCTAGGTCATCTTTTGTATGCTCCACTGCCTCTAAACCCTCTTCAGCTATCGATTCAATAGGAGGAGAAGGTGAGGTGATGGAAGAAAGATTTCAAGACACTGCACTAGTGGCTTTGAAGACGGAGGAAAGGACTATGAGTCAAGCCCTAGAAGCTGGAAAAAACAAGGAGACAGATTCTCTGCTTGAGCCACCGAAGAGACTATGGCCCTGCCAACACCTTGACTTTAACCCAATGAAACTGACTTTGAACTTCTGGTCTTCAAAACTGGGAGAGGATAATACAAATTATTATTTAACTGACCCACCACAGTATTTTCCCTATTTTATTAGGATCCCACCAAGATTGTTTCCTCTTTATTCACCCCACTAGAATGCAATTGCCATAAGGACAATGGTTCAGTCTAACTGTAGCTCTAGCAGCTGAAACAGTGCCTGGCACATAGTAGATGCTCAAAAGAATTCTGCTGAATGAGTGAGCTATGCCCATCTCGTCCTTATTCCCTGTCTTCAGGAGCTGGAATCCAGTCTTCCGTGTTCAACCTTCATTCTTGTCTACCCAGCGCCTGCCCTAGAGGTGCTGCTGGATTCTGAGATGTGAATACAGGCGAAACCACTTCCAATAAGCCGCTGACAAAGCAACTTGAAGGAACAGTGAGCTCTTGCTCTTCAAAGCAGCAAATCATTATTGGAAAACAAGGAGGAGTGAACATTTGCTGGTCACAGATGAGGACACTGAATCTGAAAGGTTAAGTAAGGTGCCCAAGGTCACAGAATAAGGATTCTTCTTCAGGTTTACATAACCAAAAAGATTTTACTATACCAATGGTTCTCATGGTGTGACCCCTGGACACCCAGCAGCTCACCCCCTGAGAAACTGTAGAAATGCAAATTCTCACACCCAATCCCAGGCCAGCCGAAGGAGGAACTCTGGGGTGGGGAGCAGGATCTGTGTCCTAAGGAGCCTTCCAGGGGATTCTGTGCACACTAACATTTGAGAACCATTGTCTTCCATCATGTTGTTCTCAGCATCTTCAAATCTGTTCCTAGGAATACACATTTAAGTGTTAAACCAGAGGATCCAATATTTACCCTAAAAAGTATACACTTGCATAATGCATAAAGTTGGGAGTATAGAGAGGCAAGATTAGTACTTCTCATAGGAAGGAAGTTGCAGAGAAAGCCAAAATATGACAACCCTCACTCCCACCCTCACTCCCCACTCCCTCGCTCCCACCCTCCATCCCCCGCTCCCACCACGGACCCCTCAACACAATGCAAATCCCCTGAGGCCTGAACAGGCTGCCAGAGTTAGGAGAAATCACAGACTCCAGGGGTCCTCTGAAGTAGGAAACAAAAGAATATTATCTCTTGAAGGGAGAGGCCATTATTTTATATTTACTGCTTAAGGGTAAGAAGTAGGATCACCAGATTAGATATGCTTAAGGACAAAAAAGAAAATATAAAATTTGAGGAAGAAACGTTGTATCTAAGAATGACATGAAGTTTGGGATTTTCTTTAAAACACTCCTGCAAAATAGAAGGGGGAGAGGAAGAGAGATGAAACAATATTGGCAAAATCCTGACAGGTCTTCAAACAGGATGATGGGAGTTCATTATCATGCCACTTTTGTGTGTATTGGAAAATTTTTCATAATAAAAAGGTTTTTTTTTTTTTAAAGAAATAGAGTCATCCTACTCAGAATATGTGAGCATTTCAGTCCACTAAAGGCATCTGTTGAAACAAGGAAGAGTCCAGAAGTTTGTGGAACTTCAAGTAAAACTTCTCCATGGTTTTGATCTCAGGACATGTGCTGGGGTCAGTTTCATCTGTAGGTTGCAGAATGCTAGCAGCACAACCCCTCGGCCCTAGAAAAGGAAAATCCCCAAATTCTTACATTGAAGGATTGCCATGCAATAGTTATAATTAAAAAGTATTAATTATATATCTAAAATTCAAATTCAACTGGGTGTCCTTTGTTTGGTTTTGTTTTTGCTGAATCTTACAGCCCTACCAATATTCTATTATCTAACCAAAGCTTGACACCATCCTCAAAGGTCGACCCAAGTACAGCTTTATCTCGATCTGCGTCCCCTGCTCTCGTCTGCTCGTCCTTTCTGTCCTTCCTCTTCCGCCCCAGTACATGTGCATCCCCCTCTTCCTTCCTGGTGTCTGTATAATATGGCTCATTTCCTCCACAGTAAACCTGCTTTACTCATACAAATCAATGGAGTATTTTCTCAAAATAATACTGTTGGGGATAAACTTAGATTTAACACAAAATCAAGTTAACACCTCACTGGTGTTGGAGTTTTCCGAATAACTGCATTTCTTTACAGTACCAGAAACCCAGTTTAGGAAGGTAGGGGAAGATAAGTGAGGGAACTGGGAAGAGACAGCCAGTCCGGCCCTGAATGCTCCCACCTCCCACCACAGAGAGGGAGACTTTAGTCCAGTTGTTTATACCTTAAAAAGTGAATGTAGCCCTGTGGCTCCGTGAGTCGGGCATTCTCCCGCCAACTGAAAGGCGGCTGGTTTGATTCCCAGTCAGGGCGCTGGCCTGGTTTGCAGGCTAGGTCCCCAGCTGAGGGCCTGCAGGAGGCAACTGATCAATGTTTCTCCCCTTCTCTCTGTTTCTCCCTCCCCTTCTTTAAAAATAAATAAATAATTTTTTTAAAAGTGAATTTAGATCATTGGTCTTTTAAAAAAATAAAAGACACATTTTATTTTGCAGAGGAAAAGATTTTTTAAGGCAGAAAAAACAAGAGTAAGAAATATTAATACACAGTGCACTTTTGCTAAAATTTTGGAAAAACAAAGAATTTCACAAGTGTTCTAATCAGGCGGCATGTCTTCTTATCGTGGATTTATGGAGAGAGAAACAGCCCAGCAGGGCGGAGGGATGAACTGGAATTCTCATGTCAGGGCTTCACGTGTAAGAAACCTGGGCTTTGGGTATGAAGAGCAGCACCAGGCCTCCCTGGGCCTCTGCAGTCACCTGAGCAGTGTGGTATCGGGTACACTCACAAGGAACGTGTGTTTGCAGGGGACAGAAAACACGACGAACAGGGAATTTTCTGGATATCGTGACTGCCAAGGGCAGGAGTCATCCAGCTTCTGGCATAGGTTGCCCCAGCAGCTGCAACCTTGTCGGCAGGTCTTGGGTTTTTTCTCTCCATTCCCAGAGAAACTTCTTCCTTACCAGCAGCTCCATCCTCAGAACAGACAACTCCTCGTGGCGTTTAGTTGGCAAAAATAGCTCCAGCCTTTGCATACTTTCAGGGTCAAGACCTACGGGAAGTGAACACACAAAAAAGGAGCCCTTTCCCAAAAGAACCAGAAAATGTCCCTTTGAAAAGCATGGGTTGTGCTGGGGTGGTGACTCTACTCCTTACCAATTATCGTAGAGAGAAAAAGGCAACTGACTGGCTTAGAGCTGTGAACCAAGAATGGGTCACCCCAAAGCATATGGCCTGAAACAGGATGAACTCAAGTGACTCTGTCCCGCCTTGTCATCAAACCTTTGGATTCCGAGAGGCAGCACAGCCAACTGGCATTTCTTAGACCACCAGAGTTCTGAGCTCTTACCTGACTCAGGTGGATCAATCTACCTCCCGTGTAAGAGGAGAACGCTCTCTGGTTTCCTTTCGGAAGAGTCTGTACCTTTGGACATCAGCTCCTGCTCCTCAGAAACAAACTCAGAAGTGAGGCAGCATGAGAACAAGACAGGAAAAGGGTGCTGACATCAAGGAATGACACATCTAAAGTGTCCCACGAGGATTCCTTCAGCCAGGCTGCAGGGTAATGCAAGGAGGCCTGGTCAAGAACTGGATGGAAAACAACAGGGAACGAGAGAAAACCCAGAGGCTCTGTAAGGGGTACCAGTGACATTGCTGATACTGAGAGGCCAAGCTGAGCTATGCAATCGCTGTTCAGTTCACAGAGAAGGGAACCTGTAAGTAACCTGAGGATAAACTGTGAATGCCACATCGTTATGAGTAAAACCCACACGTTTTCTGTATCGTTTTCTCAGTTCCCTTTCTGCACTTCGACTCTGTGCTGACTAGTCACATCAACGTGTGAACCCCGTGAGTGGATGTAGCAGTTCTGAATGGTTTTTAATCCACCCAAGATCTACTCCCCTCTTTTATTTTCTGGTAAAAACCATCCTTTTTAATTTTAAGATAACCACCCCCTCCCAATCTTAGCGTGGTTTGGATGGGGCAGAACCAACTCCCCAGCTCTAGAATAGGTCAGATCAAAGAATCCCATGGTCATTGCCACATGGCTGGTTCAAAGACTCCAGTGAAACTTAACCACAGGATGAGAAACACCAGAAAACTTCCTTTTGTTCTGGGGTGACTAGAGAAACAGGTTACTGGTACACATAACTTGGGGTACTGGATCCAGCCATATTTGAAACAAATGTGAAACCATTTTTAAATGAAAAATGATTTTTAACTGTTTGGCTAAAACCAGTTTGAATTGGGCTTCTGTTGTGTGCAACTGAAAGACACCCAGTGAGGACCACTGCTAACCCATGCACACTTCCGTGAACAGGAGCCTGGAGCGTTTAACGCTCAGCGAGTCAATGGCACACGTGCAGTCCCAACCAGGTTGGCCAGTGCCCTGTGGGCTGGTCTCACCCGTTAGTCACCCTCTCAACCGAGCAGCTTGTCATTATGTTCTAACTACATGTACTCGTGCGGCAGTGCTGAGCCTGGGTGACCTACAAGAAGTCTGAACTTATTAACTCAGATTAATCTTAATGGACACGTTCAGACAGGTCAGACTCACCAGGTTAGAAACAGGCAATCAGGGAGGACCAAATGCACCAGTTACCAAGCCACACGGTAGGTGCCTAATAAATTACTGAATCATATCATTATCAATACCAGCCTGGACTGAATACCAGAGATAGATTTTTAACAATGGAGGAGGGGCTCCATCTGCTGGGTCGTACTGGACACCTGGCCAATTACAAAGATTTAGAAGCATCTAGAATGGGCCAGCAGAACAAAGCGTCTTAAGAATTTGGTGGTATGTGGCAGGAAACTTGTCCCAAAGGCTGACTGTGGTGGTTTTAAAATATGCCCACATACTCTTTGACACTTCTCTCCTCAGAGGGCACAGTCTAATTCCCCTTCCCTAGAGTGTGGACTGAACCTTAGGGGCTTGCTTCTAGCAAATAGAATGTGACGATTTATGACTTCAAGGAATAGATCTTTAAACGCATATTTTACTCTGCCTAGGAGCACTCACTGTAGGAAGCGCTAGCAGCCCCATCATGAGAATACCCAAGCAGTCCTATTCAGAAGCGAAGACGGCAAAGAGCTGAGACCTCTTGCCGATAGTAAGCATTAGTTGGCCAGCATATGAGCCTCCTTGAAAGCAGCAGGTCCATTGGCTGTGAAGCCTTCATCCATCCCCACCTGGACTTCAGCCTCATGAGAGACCCTGAACCACAACCACTTACAAGGCTGTTCCTGAACTGCTGCCCTCTGGGAACTGTGTGAGATAACAAATGATTATTGTTGTTTTAAGTCAATAAGTTTGGGGATAATTTTTATGCAGCAACTAATATGCTGAGATGTGTTTCTAGATAACTAATATGCTGGAGGAATGTGACTTCAGCCACTAAGAGTAGGCAGGAAGGACTTCAGCCCCAGAAGATATGGCACTGAGCTAGCAGCCAAGACAGACACTCAGATGTAATCAGGGTAGTCAAAGCAAGAGGAACCACACATATGTCTGAGTCCTAGAGGCAGAACTATACATTCAGAGGTTCTTATAGTTCCCCTGACTTGAAGTCCCATTGCTGCAGAACCTGGGGCAGGACTGAGCCTGGAAGGTGGGTTAGTAATGGGCCATTCCTCTTGCAGGGCCCAAAACCTAGTAGAAATCTTGAAGTCTCTGAGGCTCAACTGCCCAAGGATGAGATGTCTGGAGCCACCAGACACAGGGACCAAGGGACAGATAGAAATCACATCGTACGGTGGATAAGTATACTTGTAATGCAAAAGAGGAAGGGTCAAAACCGGAGCAGGAAAGGAGTACCTACTTGAGGCAGCACAAATAGCATCACCTCAGGATGAAGGCTAGAAGAGGGGAGCCAGAATCAGGCAGGGTCCCCAGGGCTGGCCACGGGACGAGGGGCTGGGCAGGCCAGGATAGAGACTCAGGCTAGACCAGTGGTTTTCCAACTTGAATGCACATCAGTAGCTGTTTTAAAAAACAGAATACTGCCCCCACTGAGATCTCAATTCCGAAATCAAAGGAGGAACCTGGTGATCTGCATTTATAACCAGTTCCTGGTTGTTGCCAATGCTCCTGATGCACTTTGAGAAGGCCTGGGCTATGTGGAAGGGCTGGTATTATGCAGGCATTCAGTACCAGGTCTGTCATAGTAAGAAGAATGTGTAGAGGAAATGTCTTTGAGCAGAGAACCATTCATTTTCCCCAAATCTAATTAGATAACTGCACCTCCCACCCCATACCTCCTTCGTAGTTTTTAAGTTCTACCCTCTGCTCTGTGCTACTTCTTTCACTGTTGAAAATAAAGTCACCGTGAAATAGTCGCTACCATTCACTGAGCAATTAGTGTGTACTCATTGACATTACGTTTTATAATTCTGACATCATACTTAGTAAGGAGATTGATACTGTTATCCCAGATGAACCAATGAAAAGAACCCAGAAATTGCAGAGGTTAGTTAACTGGCACCAAATCATTCATGGAACAAAAATTAAACTATAGAAGTTATTCTGCTGCTGGTGTGTGTGTGTGTGTGTGTGTGTGTGTGTGTGTGTGTGAAAGAGAGGGAGAGAGAGAATCCCAATTTGCCCCACAGTGAGAAAAAAAAAATTCCATCAGGTAGCAAAGTGCCATGTAATGTGCTTTAGCTGATATTTCTTTTCAAAACTGGTAGAGATGGTACTTTGTCTAATGAAATCTTGGATGACATTTACTTCCTTTTAAAGTAGAATATAATCAAAATTTCTTTTATTTTTCTCTAAAGAACCCCTGCAATGTGACAACCTTCAAACAAAACACCAAATAGAAGTCAGGGGAATTGTCTAGGTTGATTATTTCTTTCTTATTATGTGAAAAATGACCCATTTGTGGTTTATTTATTTGCAACTCTGACCCAGAGACAAAGCCTGTCCAGGTCTGTTTAGCACTGAGTTCACTCAAGTTGGATAGGAATGCTGAGAACAACTGAAATGTCCAGCACATCACTTACATGCCATATGGTAAATGTCACACAGCATTTAAGACTCATATATTTTGGAAGTTTTAAAATATCTAACATCATGTACAGGATATATTATTAAATGAAAAAATCCATTTATAATAATTTTTAAAATTATGTCTTAGGCTGTCTTGGCTTGGGTTCCCACAGAGCCCAGTAATTCAAGCTCAATAATTGCAGCTGATTGGGTGCCCGTAGGATGCAGCGGTCCAGGAGGGGGACGTGAGACAGGAGAGGAAGCAGCCAGTAAAGCTGCAGAGCCACGAATGTTCCTACTGAGGGCAGCTCAGTTCTAGGGGGGAGTCTGGACCAGGTAAAATGCATCCTGGCTCAGAGTTACCCCCCAGAAGAGGTAAGGAATCTGGGGTATTTGTTTATTTTATACTTATTTATTTATTTACTTCATTCATTTTTTACAATTGAAGGGAAGAGCAACTTTGTCAGGCAGGGTTTAAGAGATGCTCACACGGGCCATTCATTCTCTGGCACTTCTGACTTACCATGAACAGTTGTAGAGCAGGCTCTGGCTGCCTCCCCCAACCACCACCACCACCAACAGCAACCCTCCAGGAAAGAAACGCAGATGCTGGCATGGGCATCTGGCCAGGCTGAACTATTGGGGTAAAGGTGAAGAGAAAACTGGCAGAGCATCCAGACTGTCTGTTCTATTGAGATACACCAGAACGTACAGCTTGAGGCAAAAGCATATGTGCTATTAGTCTCTCAGAAAGTGCAATCCCAGGGACCAGGAGGGAGGGGAAAGGGAGTGAGGCAGAGAAAGAAGGTTTCGTCAACTCAAAGGTGTATTTCCAATCTGGCCATCATTTGGTAACTAGTGCACCCGAAATTGATTGCCTCATCCCCTAATACTGTATCCTGCTGCATCCCAGGACAGTCTGTCTGAAGGAAGGGAGGAGAAGACACCAGCCCTTGGCTCTGTGTCTCACTGGTGAAAGTTTTCTTTTCCTGGTGGGTTAACTCCTCAGCACTTCCAGATTCTGCCTGTGGGGGCACCAACGGGGTGTCTTGGCCTCTCACATCTCAAAAGCAAGACCAAAGCCAAGAGGAGGAGGAAGTGGCAGCCAGCATCGGTGGGAGGGAAGGGACTGCAGGGTGGTGCCTGGGTGACGGTAATAGAGTCCACGCGTGATTGGTCACCCCAGGGGCAGCCAGGGTAGAAGAGCTGGCCAAGGGCCTCAGAAAGAGTCAAGGCCAAGAGGATCTGTTTCTAAGGTGTGCCTGGTGCACTTTTATTAATAAAGATTTATGCACATACACACATAAAACACAAACTCGCATGTACAAACACAACCGCATATAAAAAATACAACAGTTTAAACAAGACAGTGGTGAAGATCCAACCAAATTTTATTTCCCCTACATTCTTCAATATATGTTTGAAGTTTTATATGATAAAGGTATTTTGACATTATAAGGGGTAAAGGTCATACAGGCCGTTTTAGAAAGACAGTCACAGTAGTAAACATTTATTATTATTATTATTATTATTATTACTATTTTAATTCTCAAACAAGGATATTTTTTCATTGCTTTAGAGAGAGAGGAAGTGGGGAGAGAGAGGGAAACTTCAATGTGATAGAGAAAACATGGACTGGTTTGCTTTCTCATGCATGCACCAACTGGTGATCAAACCTCCAACCTGGGTATGTGCCCTGACCGGGAATTGAACACACACACAACCTTTTGGTCTACTGGATGATGCTTCAACAAACTGAGCCACACTGGCCAGGGCAACATTTATTTTCTAAAGTAGTAAAACAGGGCAATGTTTATTTTTTTAAAGCAGTAAAACAAACTGGTAAAACATTATTCTGTGTTTTACTTTTTTTATGTTTGTTCTTATTTATTTGTTACTCTTAGAAAATCTACCTCATTTCTGACTGCACTCAGACTCAGAGGCAAAAGCTCTCAGAGAGGCCAGCCTACGGCTCCCGGCAATCTGTTCCTGGAATTTTTCTTTGGCCTCCTTCATTCTCTCAGCCAGAAGTTTAGCATACTCTGCAGCCTCTTCCTGGTTTTTCTTAGTACTGGTTCCTGCAGAGCAATACGCTGACCCTTGTGTTGCAGGACGCGTGGAGTAACAAGACGCTGAACCTTGGGTGCTTTGGTCCTGGGTTTTTTTACCTTCTGTAGTTAGAGGCTTTCTCACAACGCAGGGGCAGACATCTCCTTTGTTAGAGAGACTGAAAAGTTTGAGGACTCTGCTAGTTCTTCTGGGCCCCAGGCGACGAGGCACAGCATTATCAGTGAGACCAGAAGTATTTTTCTCCCCTTTTTTCACAATGACCAATATGAGAACACGGAGCTTAGCATCCACAATGCAACCCCGAACATATTTGCATGTTTGCTCTTCAGCCCCCCTGAGTCTATAACAGGAGTGTCCCTCACTCAGCAGCAGACGGCCACGGTCATGGGTCAGGATACCCTGCTTCGTGGGGCAGCCTTGTTTGTCATTCCCACCACACCATTCTTCACCCAGAGCGTCAGCAGCAATGTCTGTGTCCATATGCTCCTCATAAAAGGTACGTGGTTTGCGTTCCTCGTCCACCTCACTGAGTTTCTGGCAGCCAGTGGCTGGGAAACATGCTCAGCTTCATCCTGAAGCAGCCGACCCCTCCAAGACGCCACGAAAGAGCTTAGTCTGTGTTTTACTTGATGGTCATAGTCAAAGTTGTCGTCTTAAATAAAAGTTTGAATCTTTTAAGAGATTGTTTAGGAAAGTAGCAATAAATTGTCTTTTTAAAATGAGAAGTATGACTATTGCCTTATAATAATCAGTTTCCAAATAATTTAAAAACATAGGTCGTTTATATATCTTGTGGCATTCATTTATTTATTTGTTCAATTTGTCAATAGCTGTTATTCACCAATACTTCCTGAGTCCCTGCTATGAACAAGATACTTGCCAGTCCCTGGTGATAACAAGAAGAGTCAGAAAAAAGTGCCACCACCTAAGGGCTCATATTGGAACGGGTAAGACGGGTTATGGCAGGGAGAATTAGTACTCACCAGGTATCCAAACGCGTTCTCAGTTTTGAACCTCCACTGCAATAAAGTTGGGGCCTTGGGACTCATCCTGCCCCCTGAACTGCGAGCAGAAGCAATGCGTGTCACTCTGGGACAAGGCACTTACGAGCTCCTCCAGCCCTCTCCACGCCCAGACCGATGGCCCTAGAGGCCACATTTTGCTGGATGCCATAGCTACAAGAGGGACAAGGACTGCCAGACCTGCACAAGACTTTGCATGTATAAGACACAAATCTTTATTGTGGTAAACTCCTGGGGTCTTAGGGTTGTTACCATGATATAGCCAAGATTAGCCTGACTAGTAGGCATATAAACAATGACAACACACCGTATAAGATCACAAAAGAGAGTAAATTCAGTGTGCTATAGAAATAAAGAAAAGGCAAATTAACAAAACTAAAGCTGCCAATTACATTCCTGATACTAATTCACAATACCCATGGGGAGAAATAGCCTTCCCCACAGCCTGGACTGAGTACAGACCCTTTTCTTGCTCTGGGAACCCCGTCCCCCAAACTGACAATATTATGGCTTATTGTTATCCAATAAATATACCAGAGAAGCACATCCAGATACGTTGCCACCAAAGTACAAAGAGACCTACTAAGTGATGTGCTTCGTGCTGCCTGCTGTCCCTCACTTTAGAAGGCATATCCCAACGAGCCTCAGACACCAGACTCTTGAAAATTTTACAATGTAGCGAACTCTTAAATGGTTGCAGCGGCTTTCTTCTGACCCCAAAACAACAAGGGCACAGCAGCTTCCTGATAGTTTTCTCCCGAATCTATAACCTCAGTCTCATCATGAGAAAACACTAGACAAACCCAGAGTAAGGGGCATTTTACAAAATATCTGACCAGGACTTTCAAAGAGTGTTCAAGTTACAAAAAAAAAGGAAAGAGAAAGAAAGAAAGACAAGGGAAGACTGAGAAACTCTGAGATGGAAGGAAACAGAGGACACACGATCATGACTCAGTGCAACGTAGTGTCCTGGACCGACCCTGAAACACACAATGAAGACATTAGGAGGAAAACTGGTAAAATCCGAGTGAAGTCTATGGTTTGGTTAATGGCATTACACCGACAGGTGTTTCAGTTTTGGTCAATGTGCCGTGGTTATGCAAGGTGGTAACATTCACGGAAGCTGAAGACAGGGTGTACGGGTCCTCTCCATACTATTGGGCTGGCCAAAAAGTTCATGTGTTTTTTGGTAAGATAAAAGATACATTTTTCATTTTCAGAAATAACTTTATTGATTTGGATATTTTGAGTATGTAGGCTATCTCTTGCAATGGTATAGAGATATTAATTGTTCTCAGTTAATGTCTCAATTTGATCACTATCAACATCAGCTGGTCTACCCAACTGTGGAGCATTGTCCAGCGAGAAATCTCCAGCACGAAACGTTGCAAACCACTTCTGACATGTTCGATCCGTCACAGCACCTTCTCCATGCACTGCACAACCTTTTTTTATTTCTCAGCTGTGTTTTTACCTTTCTTGAAATAATGAAGCATACTATGCTGAAAATGTTGTGTATTTTCTTCTATCTTCAATAATAAATGGCTACACAAAAATCCACCAATTTTGATAAGTTTTTTTAAATGCACACTGGTATGACAGTTGTCACAATACAATCTAACAAAATAGCTAAGCGCTGCCAGAGCCATCTTATGGGAAAATCCAAACAAACTCTTTGGCCAACTCACATCTCTACAACTGTTCTGAACACCTAAAATTATTAAAAGATAAAGCATTTGAAGCAAGGAGAATAGAAAACGTCTGGTCACTAAGATTAAATATACAGAAAAGGAGAATAAGAGTGCCTGTGAGGAAGCACATGTGTGTGGTATAAATTTTTGTCTGTTGGTGTGTCTGTGTGATGATGTGTGGGTCTGTGTGTGCATGAGACACATCTGGTGTGTGGGCATGTGTATTTACACATGTGGCTGTGTTTGTGTGTGTGTATGTTGGAGGAAAGGTATATGTTAATTCCCTCTACTCTCGAGGGAATTAATAAGCCAAGGTGCTTGCAGGAACATGAGGATCGGCGCCTCCTTACATTTTGAGCCCTAGGCACCTTGCTGGCCTCACCCCAGATCCAGTATTTAATGAAGTTACCAAGAGGGGCAAAAATAAACACATAGGGGGCACCTGGATTTGAACCAGGGACCTCTTGATCTGCAGTCAAATGCTCTACCACTGAGCTATACCCCCTGACATAATATGTACCTTATAAAACACCTATTCCACTTTTATGAGTTGCATCATGCTTCATAAGTACATGTGCGGTTGAGATTCAACCTGGATTTAAATTCATCCCAGTTCCCCTCTAGCCACGCCACCTACTGCAGTTCCCAGAGCCTGTGTGCTCCCTCGTCCCAGCACCTAAAGCTCCCCCAACTGCCCATAAATCTCTGGGTACACGAATGAATGTTTTAAATATTATGGACCAACAAGTGTTGGACCTGCAGGGAATCTTATCTGGGTGTCCACAGTGGACTTCAGGGGCTCATGTACAACTCTGGAGTTACAGACCCTGCATGTTGTGCGGGTTTTCACCAGATTTTCTCAGGAGACCTCATCCAGGACCAACTGTCTTATTTCACAGTTAAAAAAAAAACCCGATGTTCCAAAGTTCAAAATTCACCTTTGAGCACCTTGAATTCCTATGCCCTTGAGTTCCAATCTGAGGATTTTTAGTCTTGTGTACATCCACGATGAGAAAAAAGGTCAGGAAGCCTCTGGCACCGCAACAAATTCTCCCTGAATAGACCTGTCAGCTGCAGCAGCACTGAGGAGAAAACAGCAGCCAGGTTTCCAGCTCACAAGCTTTCTGAAGCCCTGAGACACCCATCCCTAGCGTGTCCACTCGGAGGCCTTCCAGGAGCCTCAGATTCAAGCCCAGTGTGCCCCCCAAAACCTGTCATCTTCCTGCCCAAACCTGCATCTCCTCCTATTTTGTTTTCTTGTAATAATAACAGCTCGTATTTACTGCACACTTGCCATGTGCCAGACATGGTCCTAAATGTTCTACCCATAACTTCCCAGGGATCATTGCAACCCCCCCATGAGCTAGGTATTACTGTGGTTAGCATACTGATTTTGCAGGTAAGGAAACTGAGGCCCAGAGCAGTCACATAGCAAGGAGACAGTGGGACTGGAATTCCAGTGCAGGCTCAAGGCGAATGCTGGCCCTGGTGTTTAACCATTGCATCAGCCCCCTCCCTGCCTTGGTTGGCTCCTTTGCATTCCTGAGAGCATACTCAGTCATTTGGCCAAAATCCCCAACACACCTCTGGGATCCTCCTACCTTTTCTTCCCCAGTTCTGGTTAACTGCTGGGAACTGTTGATTTTACCTTTGACATAACTGAGATCCATCCCCATCCCCAGACCAGCCAAACCACCACCTCCTAAGCAGCCTCCAGGCCTCCATCCCTCACACCCATCCAGGAACATCCAGCCTGTTTTAAAACCAGGTCTATCCAGGTCACTTCCCCTTTAAATGCCGTCATGAAACACTCCAAGTCTCTCTTAGCACAACATGAAAACTTCTTTACATGTGGACCCCTAATGCCTCTTCAGCTTCAGCTTCATCAGCTGACACGTCCCACAGCACACACGTGCTCCAGCTGCATCCATCGGGCTCCAGCCTCTGCCTGCAACTGAACCGCCACTCCCCACTCGCTCCCTCCACTCCCCATCCCCCCAGCGTTACAGTTCTCATCTGTGAAACCCTGAGCCATCAGTCCTCTCAGAAGCCTCCCTTGACCTCTCCTCCCACAGACAGAAGTAATCCCTGACTCCTTTGCATTCCTGAGAGCACACTGAGCCCAGGGGCTGTGTCTTATTCACCTCTCAGCTCACACCTTGCACAGTTTGGCACATAGTAGTTGCTCAATATATGCCGTTCAGGCTGACCGAAAGACACAGCAGTGCCTGTGTTGTGGGCAGAAGCTAGACCTAGACTAAGGTCTGCTCTCCAGCCCTTGCCTGGGTCCCAAATGAAGGCACCCAAGGTATTAGGGTGCTGGGCTGCAGGAAGTGAATGGGAGGTGGGTAATAGAGATTTATCAAGGTTTAGAGCAGGAAAAGAATGGAGCACCCTAAACTTCAGGCCAGTTCATGCTTGTCACTAGCCATACTTTGTGAATAAAGACTCCATGCCATGACTTGCCCCAGACACTTCGAACTGTGGTCACAGTCACTCAGTCACTGGGTTGGCTTTGCACCCAAAAGGTTCTAGAGCTCAGTGAACAGTCTCAGCACCTTGGGAGCATTGCTAAGTGGGATTTTGTTGCAAAGCTGTTGTCACTAGACAAGAAAAGCATGTATAATATAATGAAGTCGTGAGAGTGCGTGCTCTGAGTTCACACCCTGGGCCTGCTGTTTGTAGCTTTTGGAGCTCGAGTCAGTTACTGAGCATCTCCGAGCCTCAGTCTCCTCGTGTAAAATGGAGGTGCTGATACCTTGAAAAATGTGGGCAAGAAATTGAAGAGATAATTGATGTAAAGAACCTAGACTGGTGTCTGGCATATGTACAAGGGACGTTATAATTCAACCAGCCATGAGCTACAGAAAATAATAAAATCAAAGTCAATCCACAGTCTTTGGAAGCAAAAACAGGAATGGAACAGGGGGCACCTGGATTTGAACCAGGGACCTCTTGATCTGCAGTCAAATGCTCTGCCCCTGAGCTATACCCCCAGTGAAGTAAATTTGTCTTTAAAGTCTATCCCTCTCTCAGCATTCTGGTTCTAAAGCCCTTCAGTGATGCAGGGGAGCTATAATTGGAGAGAACACTGCCTGGAAGGAGCCTGGGCATTACAAGTGTTAGGAAGAAGTTTCTAATGAAAAACACAGGGCTCCTGAGAACTGAGTTCTCTGGGCCAAGAAACTCTTCTTAGACTTTTAATAGCCAAAGCCTCTCCTGTGCACCATACCTTACATAAAACCAACCTCATTGTCAGGGGGAAAAATCACCAGGTGGCACAAGTGGCAGCATCAATATAACGTGGACGATTGGGCACCTGCCATGTTTCCCTTAGCCAAGGCTCCTAGGAACTGAGATTCTCATTCCTCTTCACGACTCCACAGAGCTGAGCTCATGACTGGCTCTCGACAGATGTGTGTTGCATTAAATTAATTCTGAAAAAATAAGTACAGGAATCCCTTCCCCATCCATACTATACATGTTCCAAGGCCCCCGGTGGGTGCCTGAAACTGGGGTAGTACCAACCCACCCCTATATATATAGTATGTTCTTTCCTATATGCATTATCTATCAAAAGGTTTAATTTATAAATTAGGCACAGTAAGGGATTAACAACAATAATTAATAAGAAAAACAAGAATAACAATGTACTATAATGAAAGTTATAAGAATGTGGTCTCCCTCTTAAAATATCTTACTGCATTTTACTCAGTCTTCTTCTCGTGGTGATAATAAGATGATACAGTGCCTATGGGATAAGGTGAAATGGGGTGAATGACACAGGCCTTGTGACGTGTAGCATTAGGCTACTACAGGGGTTACCTGGACACAAGGCCTGAGACACCTCAGACACCTCAACAGTTGATCTGACTGTCGAGATAGCTTCTAGGTGATAACAGGCAGGGAGCAGGCAGGGAGCAGGCGGGGAGCATGGGGATGATGGGACGATGCCCGGCCCAGGGTCCCGGGCCAGACAGGGGAGGACAGCTCAAGGTTTCCTCATCCTACCCAGCAAAGTGCACCATTTAAAACCTATGAATCCTTTATATCTGCAACATCCCATTAAATATATTCGGACCATGGCCGACTGCAGGAAAATGAAATCATAAAAAGTGATATTGTGGATAAGGAAACTGTATCAAGAACGACTTGTGAGAGATAGCTTTTCCAAGCCGTAACTCTGGGAGGATTTTAGTCACACAAAAACAGATGGTCAGGGAGTTACACTCTTATATAACATAATTTGCCTGAAACTTGGGATATTGTCAACTCCAGGAGGTCATTTGATAAGAAGAAACACAGCTCCCAACAAAAGGCTCTTACTCAACTAAGGAAATTGTTTATCCTGGCCCCGCCACTGAAGATTCCTTTTCAACTTCCAGAAACAACCATAATTGCAGCCACCTGTATATCTTGGTTTCGCCATCATCTCACACCCTAATAAATTGTTCAGGTGCTTCTTATGGAGATTTTGCCTGTTTAAACCTGTTGGGAAGTCTCTTCTTGGCCGATTTCCCAGGCCGCGTACATTTTCCAGGTGTTTTCAAAGGATCCTGAGTGTGGGGCGGTCATTTTGTGTCTGGCTGTGGTTGTTTGGTAGCCAGCAAGGAAAGAAACTTCATCCAATTCTTTTCAACCCTGCCTCAGGCTGGACTTGAGAGCTCAGAAAAGAATCACCATCTGCTCTGTCTGCCCATTGTTCTTGCCTCACCAGGGGGAGTTGCGATTTTAGCAGTGACAGATGTACTATGTGCTCCGTATCACAGGACCCAAGCATTGGAAGGGACCTAGATGGAGGTCCCTAAAAGGGGCAGGTGGAGGGAAGCTGAAGAGCCTTGCTTACAGTCACAGACACAGCAAGGGCAGGAGCAGAACAAAGGGTGCACCCTGCCTGCCACCAGCGCCTTCAAGGCAAGGGCACTTTGGAAGTCCCCGGTGCCCAGAGCAATGTAGGTGCTCAAAAAATGTTTGTGGGGTACATATCTAACTGTGGTTACACACAGGTGGACCAAACATTCTGATTTACTGGGATTCTCCTGGGTTTAGCAGTGAGTGTCCCGCATCCCAGGAAATCTCCTCAGAAAACCCAGGCTGGGAGTGGTTGGTTACCCTAGATATTACCTATCTTTTCTCATCCATGTATTTCCCAGACCAAATCATTAACTTGTCACTGTCCTAATTTTTACCATTTCCACATACCTCCTTTACTAGTGGGCACTTAATATTTGTCTTGACATCAACCCACAGATTTTTATTTAACCTCATCCCATACCTAAATATCCTTGAAATCACATCAATTGTATTTCTTTCTACTGCGTATCAAAATAAATACATAGCCATTAAGATATGTTAAAACTGTATTTAATATAGGTTGCCCTTACAACTCGCCATGCATGATGCCAAGCACTGTATAAATACTAATTCGTTTAACCCTTAAATCAACCCAGGAAGGAAACAGAGGCACAGCGAAGTTAAATAACTTACCCAAGTTCACACAGCTGGTAAACTTGCCCATGTGTCCCCAAAGTTATCTTGAAAGTGCTCACTGGTAACCGTAGTAAGATGATTAATTTTAGATGTCAGCTTGGCTGCCCTAGAGAGTGCCCAGACATTTGGCCAAACATTGTTCTGGGTGTCTGCAAGGGTGTTTCTGGACTGGACTAATATTTGAATCAGTAGACTGAGTAGAGCACACAGATCCTCCCTTTTTGGGTGGGCCTCATCCCATCCGCTGTGGGTTTGAATGAAGTGGCTGATGTAGAGGGACCCTTTCCTGCCGGACTGCTTTGATCGGGGACATCATCTTGACCTGCCCTCAGAATCAAATGGAAGTTTCAGCTCTTCTTGGGGCTCGAGCCTGTCGTCTTTCAGACTGGTGCCGCACCGCCAGTTCTCCTGGCTCTCAGGTCTTCAGACTCTGCAGGCTGGACCTACAGATCTGCCCTGCTGCGTCTGCAGTGCACCACCTGTGGATCTTGGGGTGTTCAGCCTCCACAGTAAGTCTACAGTTGACATTTGAACTATACCAGTTTGAACTGTGTGAGTCCACTTTTACACAATGTTTTTACAGTAAATACACAGTTGTCTCTCTGTACCCTTGGGTTTCATGTCTGTGGATTCGACCAACTGTGGGTCAGAAATAGTATTTTGAATTATGGTGGGGAACTGCAGGTGTGGAGAGGCAACTTAAGCTATACATGAATTTTCTACTGCACAGGGTTTGGTACCCTTACCTCCATGTTGTTCAAGGGTCCATTGATTTTTATATATACACACATACATTGTATTGGTTCTGTTTCTCAGGAGAACCCTAACACACACAGCAAGCTCTGAGAAAAATAGTGGGGCCTGCACTGGCAGGGAAGATACTTGCTATATTTGTTGAGATTTCAGAGACCTCACGCAGCCCAGAGCAGTACGTGCCCCAAGACAGAAGCTCAGTAATGATGGTCTGACTGACCTGTTGTTGCACTCCAAACTTCTGTTCCCTTCACCATCATGATGTCACATGTGCAACTTTGCTCATGGTCAGAACATAAGCAAAAGTGAAAGTTAATATGTGTTTTAGTCACAAGGTATACAAGCCAAACAGTCTAGCCCAAGCTCTAAAGCCTACCCCTCAAAGATTCACATCAAAGCTATGAAAGAGGAGGGGATGACAGCACAGAACATCTCGCAGGGGCCTGGGGAAAACTGTGGCAATTCAAAATGTGCTCAAGCACAGGGCTTTGGAAACTGAGCCTCACTAATATTTCCAGATACCATAGGACTATATCATAAGTGGATTAAATTTCAGAAATCAGAAGGATTTCCTCCCTTATACTAGGGTATTCTTTCCCAACTGAATTTTTTCACTTTTTAATCTTCAGTTTCCTCCATTGTAAAACAAGGATATTATAATAAGAAGATCTCCTAAATCCGTTCCAATCCCAACAATCTATAACTCACAAATTCAAAATTTAGCTTCTTAGTGGGACTAGGTCAGAAAGTACAATGTGGCCAAGAAATCTCAAGGGAAAAAAGTGATTGGATTGAGTGGGAAGATTTCAAATCCAGTGCAATGGAAAAAAGAAAGGCAATATGTTGCCAGGGTCACAAGATATAATATAAATTTTATTGTCCTAGTTTTTCCCCTTTTTATTCTACAGAGGATTTTCTATAAGTATCTATGGTCTATGAAAAGACGCTCAACATCACTAACCATAGGAGAAATGCAAATCAAAAGCACAGTGAAATGTCACCTCGCACTCATCAGATTGGCCACTATCAAAGAACATAAAAAAGTAAATATTGGCAAGGATGCAGAAAAATTGGTCCCTGTGCACTATTGGTGGGAATGTAAAATGGTGTAGCTATTGTAGAAAACAATATAGAGATTCCTCAAAAAAATTAAAAATACCCTGGGTGGTGTATCTCAGTGGATTGAGTTCAGGCCTGTGAACCAAAGAGTTGCCAGTTCAATTCCTAGTCAGGGCACATGCCTGGGTTGCAGGCCAGGTCCCCAGTGGGGGGTGCTCAAGAGGCAACCACACATTGATGTTTCTCTCTTTCTCCTTCCCTTCCTCTATCTCTAAAAGTAAATAAATAAAATTTAAAAACAAAGTTACCATATAATCCAGCAATAACACTTCTGGTATAAATTCCAAAATAATTCAAAGCAGGATATCAAAAAGATATTTGCACACCATGCTCACTGCAGCATTATCCACAACAGCTGAGGTGGAAGCAACCAAATGTCCACCTACATATGAGTGGATAAAGGAAATATGGTATAAACATACAGTGCAATGTTACTCAGCCTTTCAAAATAAGGAAATCTTGCCATTCACAAGATAGATGGGCCTGGAGGACATTATGCTAAGCAAAATAAGCCCAACACAGTGTATGACCCCACTTTTATGAGGACTCTAAAATAGACAGACTCACAAAATAAAGAGTAAGTCAGCACAGTGGTTACTGGGGGCTGGGCAGAGGCGGGTGATGGGGAGGTGTCAGTCAGTGGGTACAAAGTCTCAGTGAAGACAGATGAGTAAGTTCTGAAGATCATTTACCCAACAAAGGGCCCACAGTTACTATCCTGGATCATTAACCTAAGATTTTGCTAAGAGGGTAGATCATATATTATATGCTTTACCACAAAATAGAAATATATTATTTATAGATAAATAAATAATATAGGGATGGGAGGAAGCTTTTGGAGGTGAGGTGATGTTTATGGGCTTGAATATGGTAATGGTTTCATGAGTGTATACTTATTTCCAAACTCACCAAGTTGCTGTATACATTACACATGTACACCTTTTTATGTCAATCATACCTCAGTGAAGTGGTTTAAAAAAAAAAGAAAAGGAAATAGGTATTTGTCAAGGGCTGGGGAGAGGAAGGAATTCATGTTTTATGGGCATAGAGCTAGTTTTGCAAGAAAAAAACATTCTAGAGATTGTACAACAGCGTGAATATACTTGAGATTAAAGAACTGTATACTTAAAAATGATTGGGATAGCAAATTTAATGTTATGTGTTTTTTTTACCAGAATTAAAAATACCTGTGTTCTAAAATTAAAAAAAAAAAAACATGAATAATGAAGCAGCCACCTCAAAGAAACAAATACGTGCCTTTTGTAGAAATGGCAAGCACGTGTCGGCTCTGCTTTCCCTTGATCGTGGTCAGTTGCTCTGCAACCTCCAACTGAGTGAACAGATTTTGCCTGACTCACAGACCAAGGCAAATCCTTCCTCTAACTCCATAGCAAACCCCAATGCCGCTCACTCCTTCCAACAGGGCATACCACCACCTGACATTCACTCCCCTGATCGTCACAGTGGCATTTAGTTTAGCCCTCTCATTACCCACTTAACAACAAAACAAAGTGAAGCTCATATTATTGTGCTGGCCAAAAAGTTTGTTTGTTTTTTTTCTCAAGATGGCTCTAGTAGCACTTAGTTGCCTGTAACTTAATTCAAAACAATTTTCTTAGATTGTATTATGACAGCTGTCATATCAGTGAGCATTAAAAAATAATCAAAATTGGTGCAGCCATTTTAATATTGAAGATGGAAGAAAATACACATTTTCAGAATGTTATGCTTTATTATTTCAAGAAAGGTAAAAATGCAACTAAAACACACACACACACAAAAGGATTTGTGCAGAGTATGGAGAAGGTGCTGTGACTGATCAAATGTGCTACAAGTGGTTTGCAAATTTCGTGCTGGAGAGTTCTTGCTGGACAATGCCCCCAGTTGAGTAGACAATCTGAGATTGGTAGCAATCAAACTGAGACGTTAATTGAGAAAAATCAATGTTAACACCATGCAGGAGATAACCAACATACTCAAAATATCCAAATCAATAAAGTAAGTGGTGAAAATGCAAAATGTGTTTTTTATTTTATGGAAAAAAACATACAGACTTTTTGGCCAAGTTTCACCTATTCTTCTCATCCTGGAGAAGCAGCTTCTAGATTCAGCCTGTACGTGCTGTGTTTCACCTTCAAAGGCTCCTCCCTTTCTTACTTACCTTCCCTCTTTCTTTCTCTCTCTCAAATCAATCCATGTTTTCCCAGGGTTCAATTTATTCTCTGAATAAAACAAAAGCCCTTTTACAAGGTACATTCAATCTATTCAGATTGCGGTGTTCTGGTTCAGAAGTTACAATTTCGGGTAGAGAAAAATTTTTATGGGGAAGTTTGTTCCTTAAAAATATGTGACAAGGATATCACCAGACACAGGCAGCGGGCTGACATCTACTGCTCAGGCAGCTCCCGCGGTTGCGTAAGGTCTCATTCCTATAGTAAGCCCTGTATGTCACTTTTGTGGTTCTGCTTCTCTGATTGAACTCTTAACTAATTACTGGAGGAAATGAAACAGCGAGTGGCTGGATTTCTTAAATCTGACTGTAATCCTACCTGCTACTGGCATTCACCTCATTGGATGGCTGAAGGGGAGGGTAGTGACACCCAAATTTAACCTCTCATTTTCTCTGGAGTCTCACTGTGAGCAAGAACCAGGAAAATCACTCCTGGCCTCCCCTGGGGCGTCTTCACAATTTTACTCTCAGCCCTGTCTCTACTCTGCATCCTCTGTCCACAGGAATCACCATGGCCCAGCCATGAGCCTGCTGGTTCCTGTCGGTCAAGTCACTTTATGTCTGACATCAGACCTGTGTACGTCAGATCATAATTTCTTACTGCAAAAACATAAAGTTTTTCCATTTCTCTCGAAGCTCACTTGACAGTAACTCTGAACGCTTCAGACCTAAGAACTCTTTCATGGGATAGGTACAAGAACGCTTGGCTAGCAGTCAAGCCCGGCTCTGCTCAACCAGTCTGATCTTTGCACAAGACACTGAATCTCTTTGGATTCTCCCACCTTGAGCTGCAGAGAGAGAGAACTGGTGTTGAAGATCTCTCAGGACCCTTATAACTTCAAACATTCCATTTGACATAAGTCTTCTAAATAAAACTCTAAAATAGTAAGAGAAGCTGCAGCTTTAAATGAACTAAAAGTGAATATTTCCAGAAGCAAATATTTAGACTTTTGTACATTTTCAAACATATGTCACATGATATATATGCTATATAAAAAGTATGTTCTGAAATGAAACCCAAAGCAAATTCAAGGTTCAATTACTGTTAACTAAATTAACTCTAATTTTTAGTATAGTTATTTACCTAGTTTTTGAGCCTTTATTTTTATTTTGATAATCTTGTGTTCTTAATGTATACTGCCTCAGTTCTAATTGGAAGTATATGAAGATAAACTGTAAGCAAATAATTAAAATATTCTAGTAGCTCTTTAAAAAACTGCTTTTGTGAAAACCCCTTTATTATGTCTCCTGGGAAAAGCAAATTTGTACATTATGTTAAAGTTTCTGGGAAAATAGAGCTCTCAAAGGGCCCTAAGTGACTTCTGGGAAGTGATTCCAGCTTAGGGAAAAACCAAGCATAAAGCGTTTCCTGACTTGCCTAAGCTCACATGAAGTCAAACAGCTTCCGTCTTTGCCTTATCAGAAAACTCCTTCATCTACCTGGACCCTACTCTCGACCTGATTTAATGAATATCTAGGCACCCTCCCCCCACCTTTGTATGAGGGACATCAGACACAAACTTCTGTCCAGTACCCACGAAAAGGACCAGGGCTGTGCATCTCACTTCATCACATACCTCTGGGATGGCAGAGGCCTGATCCAGAGTCAGACTCTCGGACCACAGCTCTGCTTCCTATGGACAGGGGGCCGAGGGACTGGCTGCCTCCCTTCCCAAACCTCTTAGCATTACCTGTCAGTCCATTTCTTATGGACAGGGAAGGGTAACTCAGGGGGGGAAACTAAGAGCCCCGAGGGCAGAGTCAAGAGGCATAGGGAATTAGCCACTCACGCCTGGCTGGATTTCTAGATTGCTATAGACCAGTGGCTGCTCTGTGCCTCCTGTTTTCCTCTTTTTAAATGTAAAAGTGTCTATTGCAATTATCCTATGCCTGTCCCACCATAGTGGGACAGATATTCAGTATCTTCAGTTCACAGACCTTCAGATTGAAAAGGGTAATAATCAAGAAGATAGATTTGAGGAACCACACCAAGGAGCCTCATTTGCACCTGGACCTCAAGATTGATGCTGATTTCCTGATGAGATGAAACTTTTGTAGGGATTTGGAAGGTATATAGTTTGCATTTGAGAGAAATGTAAACAATTATAGTCAGAGGATAGGTTGTGTTCTAAAACATGCTTTAAAATATAAGCCCAAAATTCTTTATCACTTATCCCATTTAAAAGTGGTAGTCTGCCTTAGCTAGATGGCTCAGTTGGTTGGAGCATCATCCCATGCATCAAAATGTTGTAGGTTCAATACTGAGTCAGGGGACATACCTAGGTTATGGGTTCAATCCCCAGTCAGGGTGTATATGGGAGGCAACCAATTAATGTTTCTCTCATACATCAGTGTGTGTGTGTGTGCCCTCCCTCCCTCCCTTCCTCTCTCTCTAAAATCAATAAACATATCCTTGGTGAGGATTAAAAATAAAGAAGAGAAGGGAAGGGAAGGGAAGGGAAGGGAAGGGAAGGGAAGGGAAGGGAAGGGAAGGGAAGGGAAGAGGTATCCTCTGCATAAGTCTGACTAGGGTTTTGGGACTTCAACAACCATTAGAGTGTGTCAGAAGCAATGCTGTGTGACATCTGAAGCTAGCTCAGAAAAAAAACACGAGGCTTCCACCTCCTTCTCTTAGGATTCTTTTCTTAGAACCCAGTCACCATGCTGTCAGAAAGCCCAAGTTGCCACATGAATAGGTAATGTGTAGATATTCAGGGTAACAACCCCAGCTGAAGTTCAACAGTAAGGCATGTGAGTGAAGTTTTTAGATCATTCCAACCCTACCTGTGAAGCCATCCCCATCCTTTAAATCTTCCCAGCTGAGGCCCCAGGCAATGCAAACCAGAGACAAACCATCTCCATGTGCCCTTTCCACATTTCTGACCTACGGAATTCATGATTATAATAAATAGCTGTTGTTTTACACCAATAACTTTGAGATGTTTTGTTATACAGTGATATAAAACTGGAACCACCTTCCTGTGTTCCCTGTCATTTCTGTAGCTCTTAGGTCATTCTACAGCTTCATGCCTCACACAGGACTGGACATTGTAATGTCCTTGGGTCCCAATCCTTTTCTGTCTTGCAGACCATATCTCACCACCATCATAATGCATGAGTCTAAGATCCAGAGCCTGCCCCTCCCCTCACCTACTCTGATTGGCCATGGTGAACTGCACTGCCTTAGGGTTGGAACCCACAATAGTGCAAACATAATGGTGAGTAACATGATTATGATTAGACAGTAAATGTAAAAAAAGGAAATCATGGTCTGATAGTTGACACTTAGCAATATGGTCTGGTGAGCTGAGTCTGAGACTCCTGATTTTTTGTGCTGTGTTTTTATTTGTCCTGGCATCTCTATCTAGAAAGTTGCATTCCATCTTCAGTTTCCTATTGGTCTAGAACAGGGGTATCTAACTTTCTCCCGTCTCTGGCCCACACTGGAAGAAGAATTGTCCTGGGCCACACATTAAATACACAAACACTAACAAAAACTGATAAGCAGAAAAAAGTTTTAAGTAAATTTATGATTTTGTGTTTGGCTGTATTCATGGCCATCCTGGGCTGCCTGGGGCCCACAGGCTATGGGCCGGACACCCCTGGTCTAGGATGAGGACCCATGACCAGTATATGATGAACTTCTGGCAAACCTCCAGCTTTACTTGGCAGAACCGAAGCCAGATACCGTTGCCTCAGCTCCCTCTCTGGGCAAGCCTCACAGGTTTCCCAGGGAGAGGGAGCAGCCAGCAGCAATACTTGCTCACACATTCAAAGTTCCTGGCCATCACCTACCACTCCTCCTACACATTCAGTCTCAATCTCCTTTGGGTCTGACATTTCAACGCTTCAAGCAAGTGAGATGTTCTCCTTTGGCCAAAATGGTATCTGGCACACACCATCTGCCTCAGTTCCTGCCCGATTCTGCCAGCCAATGACATTAGTGCTCCTCTTACTGAACATCCATTTGTTACACCTATTCCAAAATCATGCTCAGAATAATGATGGTAATGCCAACAAGAAGACCTGGGGGCTGGGAAGCAGGATGCAAGATTAGATAAAATAACCACTAGACTTACTAGGTTGCCAGCGGATAAGGGATGTGGCAGCATCTCCTTTTCACTGGCATGAGATCTTGGATGTCATCTCTTAGAATCAGGTAACAAGGCATCTGTGGAGGGCAATGTGGCAACCCAGGCAGTGGGTGGTGAGATTAGGGAGAAAAAAATGGAAATGGACAGATGGTGGCTCCTGCAGCCAAGAAATGACTCTCCTCTTTGACACGGTGGGCATACAAATTTTAAATGACACTTGGTAAAGATGAGGTTATTTCACCCTAGACCAAGACCCTGTGGCCAAGGCCTTGAATTTTCATTTGTTTTGTTTTCATTAATGTTTCTTTGCTTTCCGGAAACTTCAGAAGAAGGTTAGGTAGCAGGGAGAGGAAGGGAGTGGCAGATCCAGGAGGACTGAAGTCCTAGATCTAAACTTTAAAATTCTAAAATATTTTCAGTTATAAAAAGGTGTCCCATTTTCAGTATCCAGTTATGTAAATAGTTTTCAGAAGCCAGGAGACTTGCCGAGATTTAATTTGGCTGACAAAATTTTCATTTGCCTCTTCTATATTTCAGAGTGTCACCCTCTGTGGCTTTCAGTCTCTAAAATTATAAATTATTGTGGACATCTGCTTCTAGCAAATATAGGCAGAGCTGTCCTGCCACCACCAGTTTGCAATCACAAAACCGAAGGAAGGAAAAAAAGAAGTGAAAAAGAACAACTCCTACAGTTTCCAGGAGACAGGACCTTTCCCAGCTACCACCCCCTCCTTCAACAGCCCCAGCCTGCCTCCCCCACCATGTCTCAATCTAGTGTCATGACTCAACTGCCACGTATACATAACAGGAAAAATCAGTCCCAATTCTATTTGTTCTATAATCATTCAAAAATCACCAGGATTTGCCAGAATAGGAAATAAAAACAATGAAAACTTTGTGAACACACGATGCATTCATGTACACCCCAACCATCTCAGGCACGACATACTTATAATCAGGAAATGCTAACGCCTTCTGGGCTGGCTGGCACCTAGTCCTGGCCTGATGGTAGGTCTCCCTGACTCGGCTTCGGCTCAAGGCCAGTACTGTCCATTAGAAATGTAAAGCTGACCACAAATGTAAGCTAAATATATAATTTTTAATTTTCTGGTAGCCAAATTTAAGAAGTAAAAAAAAGCAAAGTTAATTTTCATAATGCATTTTTAATTCAATATATGAAAAATATTTTAATATATAAAAATCACTGAGTTATTTCATAATCTCTTTTTCATACTAACCTGTCAAAATTGAATGAGTATTTTTACAACTCAGACCAGCCCCATTTCTGGTCCTCAAGAGCAGCCTGTAAGCAGTCACTCTTCCAGCCTGCCCACTCTCTTTCCCTCTGAGATTATACTTTTGCTTTAATAAATCCTGCCGCTGCCACTTGAACTCAAAAAAAAATGTAGCATGTGGCTAGTGGCTATTTTATTAGACAGCACAGCTGTGTGCAGATGAGTGCAGCCTTATTTTTATGACTAAGTGTGCTCCTTTCTGAGAGAAAGGGCCTCTCCTGGTTTAGGCAACTGAAATGGGAATCCCTGTTCCCTGAAAGTAAGCTTACCAGGTAAAATATAAAACATCTAGTTAAATTTGAATTTCAGATAAACGACAACTCAGTTTTTTAGTGTAAGTATGTCCCATGCATTGCTTTCTGTGTTGTTGGTTGATAAATCTAGCAACCCCAGTGGAAAAGCATTGGTGTAATTGAGTCTTTAGCAAAGGTGGGAGTAAGCAGAGCTTTCCACCATTAGGCCCACATGACAGAAATGGGAGGGAGACTTGTCATCAGACAGCCAGGAGGGGTAGGAAGGGCCAAGGTGTATTATTCTACCTTACTCTAGTACCGGCAATCTCACCAAAAGAAAGAAGCAGGAAATGGAGGCGGAGGGGAAAACATGGCAGGTGAGAGAAAGAGCAGAAAATTAGGGTGCTCCAGGAAGTCAGAAGCAGGCCTGCTGGGAGAGCCATTGTGTTTGGGGTGAGAACCACCATCATTAAGGGTGAGTAATACAAAAGCATCTGCCTGAAATGTGTACAGGCTGTGCAGCAGGAGGTGCTGACTCTCTGGAGCCTACACCTCTCCCCCATCTTCTCATTCCCCCTTTTCCATGAATTTCATAAAGATATCTGCACATCCTTCAAGAATATACATTTTGCAAGACTTTAATCTTAAAGTGGCACCTGCAGCTTTTCAATTTGCTATGGATTTCCTTTGCTAATAAAATTGCCTTTTATTTTTATTTTATGTACCAAGAGCTCTGGCAATGGATGAGAGAGAAGCATTGAGATTGTTCAATTTATTAGATATTCCTTTGTTTGCTTCAATATAGGGAAGAAGCATGAACTCTTCCCCCACCCCCACCCCAGACTCTTCAAATTCCTAAAAATTCCAAAACAGGAACTTGGTTAAAGCAAAGGGGCACAGGGATTACAAAACTCTGGGGGAGACATGTGTTTGAGATTGGCTAGGTATGGAGCACCTTTTTAGCCTCAGAGATAAGACCCACAGAGTCTGATTCAGTAGGTCAGGGGTAGGGCTTGGGAATTTGCATTTCTAGTCTGTGCCCAGAGACATTAGTTATATTAATGTTGATCCAGGGACCCACTTTGAGTACTACTGCCTTAGATAGTACATGTTGAGACTTTTTCTTCTGTTCTCTAGTTAGAGTTTCCCCAGATTGGAAACCCAAAGAACATAAACTATATCAGCATTGTTCCTGCAAGGCCAGTGGCCTCTGTTCTTGCTGTCTATCATACAGCTGTGTGATGTGTGTTTTCACATCCTGAGCCATCAGATGCCTAATTTGAAGGTCTGGGGGTTGGAGGAGGGAGTGTCTCAGGGTTGATCCTTTGAGAATAGATATCTCAAGCCAGACTCTTCCAACTACCTGATTATTTCTGTTCCTTCCACCTGCCATTATCCGTGGTGCTTTCTTTAGTTGATCCTGAATATCCCTGGTCTGTTCCTCTGCCTCATCCACTAGCCAACCTTAGCCTGTGTGCAGGAGGGTTACCTTCCCTGACCAATTCTCAAGTCTACTGTGCCCCCCAAAAGTTCACTTCCAGATATAAGAAGACTTTCATGCTCTTTTCCGGAACATGGTAGTGAGGAGACCCACTTGGTAGCAACATCTTCAGTTCCCTAAGCTAAGTAGTTCCTTCTTGTTCAGAAAGAGAGAGCATCACACTTATCAGTCTCAGGCAAACGAGAAAGATGGAACTCTCTACGCCAGGGTAATATCAATGGGACGCAGTGAAATTTTCAGCACGTACAAAGGTACTTCCATTTTCTCACCTCTCTGGAGGTAACACCTTTATTCCAACACCCCATTTCCTTCCTTCCCAGCAGGATTCTGGGGGGCCAGCCTGCTCTCCATGCCTCTTCAGGAATTTGGTCCCCTTAGAACTCTCTTTAAGGCTTCCCCTCTACCCAAGTCCCCCTTTCTCATGTCATCCACCCAAGAAGGAACCAACACCACATATGTAAGGACTCAATAACTAATTTAAATGAAGTTGTAAGGGATGTCCAAGGCCAAACATAAGGAAGCCCCAGAGATTCAAAACACCTCACCATGTTTTCGTCCTTGTTTTGTTGCCAGAAGCTCAGACACCCTCTCTGCTCTTTTA